>RCUC01128050.1:0-15801 GCA_003697995.1 Taxidea taxus jeffersonii
AATGAAGGAAAAAGAGAAAGAAAGAAAGAGAGAGAAAGAGAAGGGGGGAGCGAGGGAGGGAGGGAGAGAGGAAGGAAGAATGTTTGAGCATAAGCACACCCTCTTTGGTGACTAATAATTCTCCTTTTGAGAAACAACTTTTGGCTTGTGATCAGTTCCTGGAGGGGTTGAGCACCTGTCCTGAGAAATTCCATTCATGAACCTCCCATTGTAAATGAGATGTTTGTGATAAAACCGGACATTCCTCGAGATACTCTATGCCTGCGATGAGGTCATAAGCCAAGCAGTGTCCCTGAGATGAAATAGAACCTATGCATGAGCTCGGCTACTCGGACTTTCCCTCCCCAAGGCTGGCCTGCCTGCTATTACTGCTGAATGTCCAACTTGACATTTGCAGAAAACAGACAGGAGCCTCCATTGTGGGACCCAACTCTCACGAGACCAGAAAGGTGCTGGGTGTCCCATTGACTGGGTGACCCATTGCCTGCCTCTCTGCCTACTTGTGCTCTCTGTCTGTTAAATAAATCTTTTTTTTTAAATTAATTTGACAGACAGAGATCACAAGTAGGCAGAGAGGCAGGCAGAGAGAGAGAGAGAGAGGAGGAAGCAGGCTCCCTGCCAAGCGGAGAGCCCGATGCGGGGCTCGATCCCAGGACTCTGGGATCATGACCTGAGCTGAAGGCAGAGGCTTTAACCCACTGAGCCACCCAGGTGCCCCCTGTTAAATAAATCTTAAAAAAAAAAAAAAGTTCTTGTAGTTGCCACCAGATAAGAGGGCAAAGACATGTCAAGAGGCAACAACACAGGAGATAGTGAGGATGCTGTTCTGGTCACTCAGATCTTTTGTTCTGTTGGAGTTTTTCTGATAATCCCCCAAGGCATTGGGAAATTTGATTCTCTTTACAAGTCTGAAGAAATCAATATTGGTAAGGACGGAGCATGAGGACAACTGCCTTCCTCATTTAAGATAAATTCCTCGGGTCACCTGGGTAGTACAGTCAGTTAAGCATCCCACTCTTGGTTTTGGCTCTGGTGGTGATCTCAGAGTCGTGAGATCGAGCCCTATGCTGGGCTCTGTCCTCAGCAGGGAGTCTGCTTGAGATTCTCTCTCTCTTTCCCTCTCTGCCCTTCCTTCCCCCTTCAAAAAAATAAATATTTAAAAATACATAAGATTAATTCCTGAGATAAATCACCTTGAATGATTCTCAGGTGACCTGCATTTCTCAAGAGAAATTTCTGAAGAGAGTCTTGGTCTCTTGCCTGAATGGAAACCTCCAGGAAGAGGAAGATGGCTTACTTGACTACAGTGACTTCCATACCGGAAGGGATTGCACAGTGGGGGATTCTATACAAACAAGGAGACTGAGGTGCTGGTCGCCCTTCTTTAATCCTACAAAAAGGCAGTAAAAAATCAACTATCTAACATCCCTATAATTAGTATCTGGCATGTGTATAAAAAAATTCTAACAACCTACAAGTAAAATAAACAGAAAGATTGTTTTAAACAAATCAATGGTGCTGGGAGAGCAATTTATATTTAAAACCAGTTTGTTTCAAGACAACACAATTCCTGCTGTGCAAAAGAATTTTGGCAATTCCTTATAATTTACTGAAATGAGATTTAACTTTTGGGGGGGGTCAGAATATCATGTCATGCTAACAAACGCAGTGACAAGTTCACTGTCATATTTCCTTATGATACTGGAGGTGACCAATTATGTGAGTTGTTCTTGAACATAGTCTCTGGAACTCTCCTGTTTATTTGTCTAGGTCCCATTGGGGGACTCAGGGTACATGGCAGGGGCTTGCCTGCAGAAGCCTGGGAGGATAAGGAGGCTGAGCAGGGCAAGGTAAGGTGTTCCCCTTAAGCAGCCGGAAGCAACATAATCAAGGGGGTGAATTTAAGTCATGATGAAGGAGGGATGCCAGCAATAAAAAAAAGTTATGAATGAAGTCAGCAGTTGGGAAAGCAGAAACAAATCTGAAAGCAGAAGGCTTAGGGGGAAGCTTTCTGCCTAGAGTTCATACAGGATGTCAGAGTTGCTGTGTGATATGGGGACAGCCCAGAAAATGTTGAGGCCGTGCAAGACCAGGCACTAGTCAGAAACCTTCTGGGCCAGAGCAGGGAGGCTGAATTTCAGGCCACAGCTTAGCATGGTAAAACCTCTTGGGGACGCCTGGGTGGCTCAGTGGGTTAAGCCGCTGCCTTCGGCTCGGGTCATGATCCCAGCATCCTGGGATCGAGTCTCGCATCAGGCTCTCTGCTCAGCAGGGAGCCTGCTTCTCCCCTCCCCGCTCTGCCTGCCTCTCTGCCTACTTGTGTGATCTCTGTCTGTCAAATGAATAAATAAAATCTTAAAAAAAAAAAAAACAAAAACCTCTTGATCTCAGCCTGAGCATCAGGAATTAACAAAGCAAGTAGACTGAAGAGTCAAATACACTTTCACCTGCTCTGGTGCCCATAGCATAGTCACTGGCAGGCAGAGCTCTAACACTGGGCGATACCTCCCATATCCCTTTCTGGGTCACTGGGCTACCTGTGACCGTGAAGAAGAAAGGTGATTCACCCTCCTCCCCATGCCTCCTCAAGTAACATGAGAACTCTCAGCACTCCTTCCACCTTTATTTGGAGAAAGAACTGGGCTGCTTACACGTAAAGGGGTTTCCTCCACACCAAGCAATTTGTCTTCCTCTTACATGTTTGACAGATTAGAAATTGTTCTATGACATGTGACACTGTTGGCTTTACATGGTCAAAATAGCTTCAAAATTCTCAAGAGAAAGGACAGTAGTTCTGATGGGCAATGCTATTTGTAGTGTATATAAATAAATAAAAATAGTGTATATATAAATAAATATAAATAAATAAATAAATATAGTACATTTATAGTGTGTAGTATAGTGTGTGCAAAATTCCAACAATTCAGAAGAGAAGGGTAAGGATCCCAAACTCAGACCAGGAAGACAAAATATGTAGCAACTTGAAACAAATGAGAACTATTGTTTGGAAGTTTCTAAACAAAAGCATTTATTTATTATTATTATGTTTTTATTTTTTTTAAGACTTTATTTATTTATTTGACGGACAGAGATCACAAGTAGGCAGAGAGGCAGGCAGAGAGAGAGAGAGAGAGAGAGAGAGAGGAGGAAGCAGGCTCCCTGCCGAGCAGAGAGCCTAATGCAGGACTTGATCCCAGGACCCTGAGATCATGACCTGAGCCAAAGGCAGAGGCTTAACCCACTGAGCCACCCAGGCACCCCTATTATTATTTTTTAAAAGACTATTTAATTTTAGAGAAGACAGAGTGAGTGGAGGGGAGAGGCAGAGGAAGGGGAAGAGAGAAAATCTCAAGCAGACTCTGCTGACCATGGTGCCCTATATGGGCCTCAGTGTCACAACCCTGAGATCATGACCTGAGCCTATATCAAGACTCAGTTGCTAACCCACTGAGCCACCAACATGCTCCTAAACAAAACTGTTTAGGGCGCCTGGGTGGCTCAGTGGGTTGAGCCTCTGCCTTCAGCTCGGGTCCTTATCTCAAGGTCCTGGGATAGAGTCCTGAATCTGGCTCTCTGCTCAGTGGGGAGCCTGCTTCCCCTGCCTCTGTCTCTGCCTGCCTCTCTGCCTACTTGTGATCTCTGTCTGTCAAATAAATAAATAAAATCTTAAAAAAAAAAAGTTTAAACAAAATTCAAGAAGAGGAGCACCTGGCTGGCTCAGTTGGTAGAGCATGCCACTCTTGATCTCAAGGTTGTAAGTTCAAGCCCCACATTGGGTATAGAGTTTACTTAAAAACAAAATTTTTTAAAAATTAGGAACAGCTTTATACACATGGTATCATACCTTAAAGCCAATGTAATTTTCTGTAAAGTGATTTCTGAATTCTAAAACAGCTTACATTTTTCTAGTTTGCCATAGATTCATAAAGACCTTCTTTAAAAAAAATTTTATTTATTTATTTATTTATTTATTTGACAGAAAGAGAGAGAGAAAGAACAAGCAGGAGGGACAGAGGGAAAGGGAGAGAGAATCTTAAGCCGACTTTGCCCTGAGCTCAGAGACTGACACCAGGGCTCCATCTCATAACCCCGAGATCTTGACCTGAGCCGAAACCAAGAGTCAGACACTTAATGGACTGAGCCAACCAAGCGCTCCAATTCTTAAAGAACTTTTAAGTCAGAACCATTTAATATTGAGTTTGATAAACTCAAAAGCTTTATGTTCAATTCTATATTTCCATGGTGTAGTTCTATATTTTGTTATCATGTTCTCATTAAATAGTTACCTGCACTTAAAGGTAACAAGGTAAAAAGAAAGGAACGCTTTACTGAAATTTCATTACATGAAAAAGGAAAGACATTACCAACTTCTAAACATAATGTAAATGGCAAAGGAGGAAAACATTTTTTTCAACATAATAATTGATACCTTATATAGTCAGACAGTCCATATGTACTGTCAATGAACAAAAGAGACTACAATTCTTGCCCTCATGGAACTTACATTATGGTTATCTCTGATTTCTTCCTTCCCTGTATTCCTGATATTTACAAGTTCTCAAACTGTGTCATACTGATTACTGCATGATTTCTTGAATTTGTTCTTTTTTTTTTCTGTTCCCCTAACCTCTGGATTGATTTAGGCTTTCATAAATGTTTTTAATGTTTATTTACTTATGACCAGGTACTCTGTACACATTCATTATTTCAAAATATTTTTAAATGTTAAATGTTCTGAAGTATTCAAGCAGCGAAAAATGTCTCCCCCACATCTGTCTTCCCTCCCTTTTCTTTTTTTTTTTTTTAAGATTTTTATTTATTTATTTGACAGACAGAGATCACAAGTAGGCAGAGAGGCAGGCAGAGAGAAAGGAGGAAACAGGCTTCCTGGCAAGCAGAGAGGCCGATGTGGGGCTCGATCCTAGAACCCTGAGATCGTGACCCGAGCTGAAGGCAGAGGCTTTAACCCACTGAGCCACCCAGGTGCCCCTTCCCTCCCTTTTCTTAAAGGTAATCCCTCTCACCAGTGTTTTGGTATATTTGAACAGATACTCAGTACATATGTTAGTATTTATTTGTATTTTATACAAACAGTAACATAATATGAGGGGTGGGGAGATGTGGAAGGAACTGAGAGTTAGCGTTTAATAGGTACAGAGTTTCAGTTTTGCAAGATGAAAAGAGTTCTGGAGGTGGATGGTTGCACAACAGTGAGAATGTACCTGTAATTCTGTATGTTGGTTTTTAAAGTTAATATATTTAGAGGATCTTTCTATATTAACCACCCTAGCCTCATTTTTTTATTGCATGATTACTGGACAGATACCAACTCACATTTTGCTTAAATAGTCCCCTACTGTATTAGTCAGGATAGACTAGGTTATATTACAGAAACAAATAATCCCACAAGTCTCAGTGGTTTATTTCTTGCTTACAAAATGTCTGCTGGGGTTCTGGGCAACTATCCAGGGCAAATGCCTTTCCATATGGCTACTCAGCAATCATTTGTTAGCATTTCCACCATCCTATTGCTGAACCATCTGGAGCAAGTGTCCTCCTTTGTTGATGCAGCAGCAGAAGAGAGAGTTTGGGCCCAGAAGTAAACCTCCATTGCTTCAGCCTAGAAGAGATGCACACACTCTTCATGCAACCGATTCTCCAGAATTTATCTTGTGGCCTCTCATCCCTGCCATGACAGTAAGGAAGTAAAATTTCCGGCTATGCCAGAAGGAGAGGAGATCTGTCCATGGGATTAACTACAGATCCCTTGAAAAGCTGTATTTGACAACCATATTATTGGTCTGATAAGGAAGTACTTCACATACCTCTCATGTTTAGTAAATAAATGTTAGCTAGCCAGCTTTAATAGAGAACTCATATCCATTGATAGCAGGCCCAATCAATGAATAACATTTTGCAAGTATAAAATGACTTAGTCACACGGTATCATCACAATCATCACTACATCATCACCAGGTTTTCAGGAAAGGCAAAGGGAGAAGACAAATGGCAAATGTTTGAGGGATTATTTTAACACTGGTTTGGTTCATAAATGAGTAAATTACAAAGGCTTTCAGAAATTGAGAGCAATAAGGGACGCCTGGGTGGCTCAGTCAATAAAGCGGCTGCCTTCAGCTCAGATCATGATCCCAGGGTCCTGGGATCCTGTCCCACATCAGGCTCCTTGCTCAGCAGGGAGCCTGCTTCTCCCTCTCCCTCTGACACTCCCTCTGCCTGTGTTCTTTCTCTCTCTCTCTGAGACAAATAAAATCTTAAAAAAAAAAAAAGAAATTGAGAGCAATAAGAAAGATAAATGAGTATATCCATGTTTCTAACAGCATCTTTCACAATAGGCAAAGGGTGGAAGCAACCCAAGTGCCCACCACCGGACGAATGGCTAAACACGAGATAGGGTCCATCCACGTAATAGGGTACTATTTAGCCTTAAAAAGGCAGGAAATTCTAACACATACTACAACACGGATGAACATCGCATGAACTCATGGATGACCTTGGATGAGGACATTACGCTGAGTGAAATAAGCCAGTCCCAAAGAGGCAACTACTGTATGACAAATGAAGTAGCTACAATAATCAAATCCAAAGAGACAGAGAGTAGACTGGTTACTGCCAGGGGCTGGGGGTGGGGAGAGGTGGAAGGAACTGAGAGTTAGCGTTTAATGGGTACAGAGTTTCAGTTTTGCAAGATGAAAAGAGTTCTGGAGGTGGATGGTTGCACAACAGTGAGGATGCCACCAAATTGTACGCTTTAAAATGGTCAAGATGGTAAATTTCATGTTGTGCTGTTTTAACCCAGTTAAAAAAAAAAAGAAAAGAAAAGAAAGAAAGCTGAATGAGGAAATATCTTTAAGAAAATGGCTGCAAAAATTTGGAAGGAAACTCTGAATGGGTCTGATTCCTCAGAGGAACTTAGGAAGCAGTTGACATGACAGCGGTGAGCTAGCAAGGTAGAAAGCAGTTGTGGTCAGAGAATAAGAAATACGAGTTAATGATTTGGAATGTAAAATAGTTTGCGGGGGGCGCGGGGTGGTGACCGAGGTCTGGGGATCTGGCCCCAGGAGCAAGCAGGTGGGTGAGGCGAAGTGAAGGAAAAAATATTGGAAACATTTGCATGTCAAAGAACCAAGAAACCAGACATTGGAAGGGACATCCATCTGGGTGTTTAAATCACCCAGGAGGAAGGCAGAATGTGAGATAAAGAGGAAGACTGTGAGCAAGGGGTCAAAGTCTATGAGTGAGCAAATAGTTAAGAGCTGTTATCTTACTCAATCAGCATTCCTAGACCACATTTAATCTCTGGATATCCAGGATGCACCAAGTGAGCTGATGGAAGGGGACTTGTATAAGTGAGAATGACAGCTAACTGAGAGGAGAAATGTGGGCATCCCATGGACTCTGCAAGTTTGCAAGAACAGCACATTCCTGTCCTGTGCAAAATCTGTCCAGGAAAGCACATTACAATCAGAAGCTATTTAGTGAACATGGAATGAGAGACAGAGAGCTGTCGTGGTTGAGAAGGGAGGAGAGACAATTGTAATGTGTAAATGCTTAATGACATCCCTCTATAATAACCTGATTTTTCAGCCTCTGAGCTGTGGTCACTTGCTGTGGGGGTTGGGTAGAGGAGTTGTAGGGCTTAACTATCCCCTCTCCACTGGACATGCTGAGTGGCTATTGCCAAGTTTTTCCTCTGATGTCTCCTTTTTTCTAGGCACTCATGCTGACTACCTAACTTTCAGTGACTCCTTTCTACTATTAGAAAAACAATAGCATTGATTGATTGATGGGTAACTGGTAACAATAGGATAAAGGAGACATTCTGCCTTTGGAAATTAGGTTGGCATTTGCCGTGGGCTAAATATTTGTGTCTCCCCAAAATTATATGCTGTAGTCCTATTCCCTTTTGTGACGGCATTTGGAGGGGGTTCTCCAGGATGTGATCAAGACCCTTGGGAAAGAGAAAGAGACACGGGATCTGTCTCTGAGTGTGTGCACCCAGGAAAGGCCAGGCGAGGACAAAACCAGGAAGAGGACCCTCACCAAGAATCTGACCTCGCAGGCACCCCGGATTCAGACTTCAGGTCTCTAGAACAGTGAGAAAGAGATATTTGTTTTTTAAGCCATCCTGTGTGTGGTACTTGTTGTAGCAGCCAGAACTCACTGAGACAGCCTTTTTCTGATACCATTCCTTGGTGTTACTTTCACTAGAGTCTAAGAGCCTTGGGTTTGCTTTACTTCATAACAACACGATTATAATTTAGTCACTTTCAGCTTCTTAAAATTTCTGATGTTTAGGCTGGCCTGTTGGCCATAGAATTACTTATCTAGTTATTCTTTCATTAATTCATTCATTTCAGTGAGCCATCCAAGTTGAAGGCATTCCCATAGTTACTTTATACGTTAAGATCCCAAGAATCCTAAACTGAACTGTGTCCATTATGGAGAGACCTGAATTCCTAAAAGAATGATCTCTGACCTGAAGCAGGGACCACTCTGAGGAAAATGGGTTCTTAGTCTCAACTCTGGAGGAGTTGGATTTTACACGGGCATTTGTCCAATTATGAAAGGCTATTTTTATTTACTGCATCTTACTTTTCATTGAATACTTAGAGAGGTGATGTAACACTTTCAACTCTCTAGAGACCCATTCAGGATAGTATCACATTAAGGAGAAAATAGTCTGTGGTATCCTAAGAATGAAAAGGCTTTTCATTTACTTTTCTTAGCTCCAAACTTTCAGTTTATTTTCCCTTTCATAGTGGATAGCCCATTAAGCTTGTAGATGGATAGGAATATGGTTATGTAAAATCATATCAAACTATTTAGATTTGGATTTTTAAGTTTAAAAACCACATTTTCCTTTTAAGAACAATCTGTGTCAATTACCAAGTCATTAGAAAGTATAAGAGGATATAAACAAGCAAAAATAAACTAGGCAGCAGCCATAATCCCATTCTCCGTCATGTTTAACATTTGGTTACATGTCTTTCCAAATAATTTTTTCTCTGGTTGTGTCTCTCTTCAGACATTTATTATGTGTCAGTAAATACCTTTTTCATAGATGGACTCATACACACCATATTTGGCCACTTGTTATTTTTTCTGGATTGTGAAGCACTTTCTATGCTGATACATACAGATCCATATCTCTGGGTAACAACTTCTTGGTATTTCTTTGTACACATATACCATACTTTAATTGTTCCTCAAAAAATGGACATTTTTTTCCCAAATATTTTGCTCTTTTTAAATAACTCTGCCGTGAACATCCTTATACCTGTACTTTTTGCAATTCATTCTTTGACCTAAATATCTAGGCATGCAATTTTTTCCAAAGGATATACTTTCTCTGCTTATCGCCAGACTGTACAGAGTTTCTTCTGTTTCACTCTCTGACTCCAAGCCCAGAAGAATGCATATTTTCCTATACCCTCATCAATGAGGCATTATTACTCTTTATTTCCCCTGCCAGTTGACAGACAAAAATGGATAATAATGTTGGACTTACGCTTGAATGTGTGTAGATTTGCCATTCTGGGAGACTTGAAGAGAAAATAAGCCACATAAAGGAGACAGAGTTTAGTATTTTCTGGATGTTGGTCTATTTCTGCATTTTATTCCTTGCCCTGCATTTCCCTATTTTTGCTCTGTGGTTCATTAGGGGAGGAAAAAAAATGTATCTCTGACACTGAAGCAGAACAGCAGTCCTTTTATTTCTCAAATTACCACCTAGGTTTGAGACCTTGGACTTTCCCTCAGTCCTGCCACCTATGCTGGCATAATCACAAAGTAAAATAGACCCTTGAAATGTCTCTTGCATCAAAGCTTCTATCATCATAGTTGACAACATCTTTATTTTACCCATTCCCCAAGGCTTAGTTTACATACCACATCCTCCCTAACGACCCCTGCCATCTTTTCCTGAGGCTAAATATGTATCTCACGCCATACTGTGACGTGTGTTCTTCCTGGTATAAGGAAGGATCTTTTCAAGTCCAAGTATATCTAGTTATAGTGGCAGCTCCCTGAAAGAAATATGATTTCTTAGGTTTCTCTGAATCTTCGCAAATGCAACATCTTTCTTATTGTCACTATTGCCCTCTATAATAACCATACTCAACTGTGTTCCACGTGAAAGCAAATCACCCTATAATTTCATAGCCCCGTGGAATAACCATCTTTTCCTTTGTAACCAAATTAGAAAGTGGACTAGGCTCTTCCTGATCCATGTCTTGTTCTCACACTCACTCCTCAATACAATTGAACCAAGCTTCTGCTCCACCCACCCTCACCCAATTTTGAACAATATCTTTTAAATGCCAGAATTGGGTTTTTACCAAACAAAACAAAAAGAAACTCAATTTATACTCCCCAGCTCAAAATGTCTCTCTGTTGTTAGAAAAACGGCTGAAATCTTTAGCATGATTAACAAGAACCCATCTGTCTTCCATCTCACCTTATACTTATTTCTCTGTATTCCTGATATATCAACCATTTCTTATTTCCTTGAACATGACATTTCCTATCCATTTTCCAAACCGAAACTCCTTCTACATATAAGTGCCTTAGCCTGAACAACAGCCACTTACCTTTAAGTCTTACTTTAAATATAGTTCAGGTTCTCCTGATATGTGGTCTTACAGCATTCTGTTCTCATAACAACAATCTACCACAAGTGAAATTAATTCATTATTCAGATAGTTATTTAATGGATCTCTTCTCCACCAGACTATAAGGTCCATGAGGTAAGAGATCATGTCTATCTTAGTCTTCTTTGTGTTTCCAACACCTAACATAGTGTTAGTCTGGCCCAGACCTTCAATAAATGTCTGTTAAATGGATTAAGGTAAGATGGAAGGAAGAGTGAATGCAGATGTAAGTAAGCCCATAGATGACAAGTTGAGGAGACTGCTTTTGTGATTATGCTAGGGAATGAGAAAATCTGTGGGTGACGAAGAATTTGAAAGTGGGAAAGTATCAGAATCTTGAGGATAATGGGAAACGTATTGGAATAATATATGAAGAATTAGAGAGTTGGCTAAGTAACATAAAATGTCTTTTTAGACCTTGTGAGAATTAAGGTTAACAGTCATGACAATATGGCAACAGGAACCTGTCCAGTGTAGGATCACTAGAGTGTAGGAGTGCCACCCTAGTGTTGAGGCCTGAATGGGCCTGGTGAGGAGGAAGGACAGAAGAATAACCAAGTAAAGGAAATTTAGGATATTGGGAAGAGAACGTTGGAAGTGTTGGAGTATAGTAACTAAGCTGTAGAGGAAAAGAAGTAAAGTCAAAGGATTGATTGTTGGGGAAAGATAAAAACTTAAAAGACTAGAGATCTAATGAAGTTTTAGAAAAATCGTGGTGAGAATATAGTTCAAGAAAGAACTGGAAAAAGATGAAGCTTTGGTCACAGCACAGAATATTTAAATTAGTCATTCTGAGGGCAGAGTGCTTTCAGTTCATAAAAAGTTGCAGGAATGGCCACAGGAGTGGGTGGTAAAGTGGTATGGGAGGTTATGGAAGATGTGGGAGGCGGGTGATGGGCCATCCAGGATACTGAATCACCTCGGATGGAAACCTAGCTCACAATGGAAAGGAAGAGTGAGCAGGGTGCCAAAAATTTCAGAGGACAGAAGGGAAATGACCAGGCTGTTGGAAATATGGCTCTGGAGGGTCCTGTAGATGAATCTATGAAAATATATGAAATTGCCTGAGGAGAGCTCAGAGCCCAAGAAAACGAAAAGTCGATATTTACAAAGCAAGGAAAGGAAGCCCGGTACATTAACAGCATGGGAAATCATGGCCAGATAAGGAAGAGGAAAGCTAATACGACTTATATGAAGGTAAAGAAAGTGACAGCCATTGGGATAGATTAAAAACGAAGGGGAAAAAAAGAGGCCAATGAAATCAATGGTTGAAAAGAGATAATAAGTATATTTGGTGATTAATAAGTTCTTGGTACACATAGGGAGTTGTATAGTGAGTATCAGCATTAAATCCAATATTTTAATTTTAGATCTTATTTCAGATCTTCTGAGAAATATAGTTATAAGGCATCAGATGAGAGGTTCTATCATTTTTTTTCCACATTGAGGCACCTGTCACCATTATAATTATACATTGGTTTTAAAATTTCTGCAAGGCTCCATCTTCTCTGCATAGGCTAGTGATTTGTTCTGTCCCAGTCCCCCTACTTTCCTTTTTGTCAAAGCTTAAGCTATTCTCATGACAGCACTGAAATTCAACAGCTTTCCTCTTGAGAAATTGTCACAAATTATAAAGATGTGGTACTATAAATTTGGAAAAGCCATCATAGCATTATTAATATTTAGATAAATGTCTTTTGCTGGATATCTATGCTTGGCTCTATTGATTTTTTGCCGTGTGAGTGTGATCTGACTGTGTTGTGAAGTATTTACTTGAAGACTTACTATATATATATTTTTTTCATACTAGAAATAGAAATAGAATAGAAAGCAACCATTGTATCACCTGAGATAATCTTTTAAACTGTGTATGAAAGGCTTTTTGCTTGAAAACACATGCTATCTAGAGCGCCTGGATGGCTCATTTGAGTAAGTGTCTGCCTTCAGCTCAGATCACTATCTGAAGGTCCTGGGATCCAGCCAGGTGTTGGACTCCCTGCTCAGTGGGGAGTCTGCTTGTCCCTCTTCCTCTGCTCTTCCCGTCAACCCTCCCCCTCCCTGACCTCGTTCATTCTCTCACTCTTTCCCTCCCTCAAATTTAAAAAAAAAAAAAAAAAGAACACACATGCTATGTCCCTCTTCCTCCGCTCTCTCCCACCCACCCTGCTCATTCTCTCACTCTTTCCCTGCCTCAAAAACAAACACACACAAAAAAAAACTTAAAAAAAAAGGAAAACACGTGCTATCTGGACTATATAGTACTTAATTTTTGGAAGCAAAAAATATATGTATAAAAATGCATAGAGGGACACTTGGGTGGCTCAGTCAGAAAGGCTGCTGCCTTTGGCTCGGGTCCTGCACTGGGCTTCTTGCTCAGCGGGGGGCCTGCTTCTCTCTCTGCCTCTGCCTTCCACTCTGCCTGCTTGTGTGCTCTCTCTCTCTCTCTCTCTCTCTCTGGCAAATAAATAAATAAAATCTTTTTAAAAAGGGGGGGCACCTGAATGGCTCAGTGGGTTAAGGCCTCTGCCTTCAGCTCAGGTCATGATCTCAGGGTCCTGGGATTGAGCCCTGCATCAGGCTCTATGCTCAGTGAGGAGCCTGCTTCCTCCTCTCTCTCTGCCTGCCTCTCTGCCTACTTGTGATCTCTGTCTGTCAAATAAATAAATAAAATCTTTAAAAGAAAAAAATGCATAGAGAACAGTCCTCTTTCCATACCAATATGTGTTGAGTACCTGCTATGACACACACCCCACTAGGCCCTCTGGATATGACAGTGCCTAGGGCAGAGACAATGCTGCTTCCAGAAGATGGCAACCTACAGGGAAAACCAAACATTAAACTAATAGAACCATAACAACTATTCTAAAGGCAGCAATATCTGGGCTCTGGATATGTGTAACAGGGGATGGACACAAGCTACCATGTAATAGAGTTTTTTTCTGGAAATCAAGAAATATTACACATGATTTTCTATTTGTTCTCATTTTTTTTGTTTGTTGTTTCAAACTTTGAATTTAGAACAAGACTTGTGTTACCAGAAAAGACACAAAATTCATTGAGTGAAAAAAGTCAAACAAAGCATTTTGGATCTGCTTCATCTCTTCTAATCAACAACCTCAGAAATTTAAAGCTTATTTTAAAACACATGAAAATTTAAACTAAGGCACATCCCATGGTTTTTTTTTCCTGGATTAGTCAATGACAGATGCTGATTTTTTTTTTCCCCTAATCCTGAATGTTCTAAGAGTACTTGGATTAAAGAAAAGATTCATGGCTGGCTTGCCAAAATAAGCATGAATTAAGAAACCCAAAGATTCAGGGGCACCTGGGTGGCTCAGTGGATTAAAGCCTCTGCCTTCAGCTCAGGTCATGATCCCAGGTTCCTGGGATGGAGCCCCGCATCGGGCTCTCTGCTCAGCAGGGAGCCTGCTTCCTCCTCTCTCTCTCTCTGCCTGCCTCTTTGCATACTTGTGATCTCTGTCTGTCAAATAAATAAAAATCATTAAAAACAAACAAACAAAAAGAAACCCAAAGATTCAAGGCCAAGTGTCATGCTCTGCTCATATAGAATCATGAACACTTTTTACCTCGGTTTCTCCAAAGAAAGAAGGCAGTGACTGGGATGGACCACAGAGCCATATATAGGTAGGTCAGGAATCTGTTTAAAATTACTGAAAGCAATGCTCACATTTATTACCATTAAACTACAGAATTAAAGGACAGTTGGTGGAAAATTCAATGTCAGACTCTTCCTGGTGATAACTGTAGAGAGATAACTTTCATAACTATATATTATAACTTTTCCTTTCTGAATTCTAAATTCTGAAATGACCCATTTAATATTCCCATAAAGGAAAAAATCATGTAGATGAGAGCCAAAAAAAATAAAAAACAAAAAAATAAGAAATACCTGGAGTGTTTAAGAACAACTTTGTGCACACAGGGCACTTTATTAAGGAAAAGAGACTAATGAGAGCCAGCAGTTAAAAATATATACCTCCCGGGGTGCCTGGGTGGCTCAATGGGTTGAAGCCTCTGCTAGGCTTGGGTCATGATCTCAGGGTCCTGGGATGGAGCCCTGAATCTGGCTCTCTGCTCAGCAGGGAGCCTGTTTCCCTTCCTCTCTCTCTACCTGCCTCTCTGCCTACTTGTGATCTCTGTCTGTCAAATGAATAAATAAAAATAAATAAATAAAAATCTTTAAAAAAATATATATATATATATAACTCCTTAGATTACCTGTACAAAACTCGAGGTATATTTCTTTTTTTTTTTAAGATTTTTATTTATTTATTTGACAGAGAGAGAGATCACAAGTAGGCAGAGAGGCAGGCAGAGAGAGAGGAGGAAGCAGGCTCCCCACTGAGCAGAGAGCCCCATGCGGGGCTGGATCCCAGGACCCTGAGATCATGACCTGAGCCGAAGGCAGAGGCTTCAACCCACTGAGCCACCCAGGCGCCCCTCGAAGTATATTTCAAAAGGGATCAAGAGTAAACGCACTCAACACTAAAAGCACACCAATACTAATCAAATGTTCTCGATCTTGTAGACTCTTCAAGTTCATTATGATGAGCATCATTTACTGTAGATATGTGAAAGTGTCAGATGATAGAAAGCTGAGTAGATATGCTTTTGTGTTACATATAAACCAGGGTGAGTCCTCATTTTTCAAAAGAGCCTGAGTTATCCCTTTGGTCTAGTAACTGGTATATTACTTGAATTAGTTGGTTTTTAAAGCTATAAAGGGACTCCTTCAAGATACTGACATGATAATACGCCAAGTTGTATTTGAGTTTCCTTCAAGGCAACTTTCAAAATGAAATATGCTGAATCAAAGCATTATTAAAAATAAAGCTCAGTAGACAGCATTATATTCGTTTGCTTGTTCGAAAGATCTCAGTGATAAATGAAGTTTGGGCAAAATAGCAAGTGTTTCAGTGGAAAACAGCGCAACAGGGATCAGGAGAGGGTTACGGCCTTGGCATCTCCTGAATGTCAACGATGCACTTAAGGAACACTGTGCAAGAAGGCTAATAAATCACAGCCGGCCATCATTAATAATGCATGACAGAAAGGGAAAGGGAATTTAGAAAGAGAAGGAAAGGTAGAAGCGGAGCGAGCGTTCTGTAGC
>ML101144.1:0-12137 GCA_003697995.1 Taxidea taxus jeffersonii
CTTGCATTTCTAGGAGGCTGGCTATTTTAGATTCCACATACACATGAGATCGTGCATTACTTGTTTTCTGTCTGGCTTATTTCACTTAGCATAATGTCCCCCAGATTCATCCGTGTTGTCACAGATGGCAGGATTTCCTTCTTTTTTTAAGGCTGAGTACTATTCCCTTGTGTGTCTAGACCGCATTTTCTTTATCTGCTCACCCCTCAGTGAGCCCTTGGGTTCTTCCCACAGCTTGGCTCTTGTGAATAATACTGCGAAGAACGAGTGCAGCTTTCTCTTGGAGAGCTTGGTTTCATTTTCTTCAGATATGGACCCAGAAGTGGGATCGCTGGGTCATAGGGTTGTTCTATTTTCAGTGATTTGAGGAAACTCCATGCTGTTTTCCCTAGTAGCTGCCCCCGTTCACATTCTGGCATCAGTCTTCTGAGAAGCCTCCTGAGTGCTCCTGATACATGGCAGGGTCCGGTGTCCCTGGGCCAGACCCTCACGGAATCTTGGCTTAGCCTCATTGCCCAAAGTGTCAGTAGCATCAGCCCCACTGGGGAGCCAGTAGGAAATGCAGACTCTCTGCCCCCACCCGAGACCCTCTGAAGGAGAATCTGCTTGTTAGCAGGCCCCCCAGATGACCTATGTGCGCACTAACAAGGGTTCGACAGACCCTACCTCCCATGACCCCTGCATGCTCCTCCCCACCTGCTCCCCCTCCTCCCATCCTGCCCCATGTGACCATGGCCACCAGGCCAGGTCCTCACCCCCTTGCCTTTTTTTGTGGTTTCACCTAAGTCCTCATGCCTGCTTTGGGTCTTTACATCCCCAAGATACATTCTTCTGCCATGCTTTTTTTGCTCTACATTTTATTTTCTAGATTTGTTGCATGCAAATGACAGCACCTTCATTTTTCACCGCTGTAGAATAAGCTAGCGTGTGACCATGCCACCACGTATCTATACACTTTGAAAATGGACACTTGGATTGTTTCTAATTCTCATTTGGCATTGCTGTTTGCTGGTCTGTTGCTTTCTGCTCTGCTCCCTGTTCCCCCCGACCCACAGACAGCATACCCTGCTTGACGTCTCCCTGTGCAGACAGGCTTCTGCTCCTGTCTCTGCCCCTCTCCTCTCTTCCAGGGAGCAGGATGGCACAGATCTGCCACGGCCTCTGCATTAGCTACTGCTTGCCTATACTGGGGCCGCCATCTCTCCCCAGGGACAGGCGGTGAGTCAGGGGTGGCTGGAGTTTGTCTTTCCCCCAGCTTCTTCCCTTCCCATAAATGCCTATCTTGTCAGTCGAAGCAACGTGAGCAGAGCGGCCTGTCTGGATTTCCTGGTTCCAGCCTGGCTTCAAGCATTGCGACTGTCGGGAGCTAGAAGGCCTTGGGGACTGATAAGGGAAAAAGATTGTATGAGTCAAGGTTGTCCAAAGAAACAGAACCAGTAGGATAGATAAAGGTATATATAAAAAGAGATTTATTATAGGAACTGGCTCACACAGCCTTGGACGCAGAAGTCCCACGATCCGCCGTCTGCAAGCTGTGTCTGTGTCGGAAAGCCTGAGAAGCTGGGGGGTGGAGTGTGGGGGGCTGCTGGTTTAAGTCTCAAAGTCTCAAACCAGGAACTTCAGTGTCCCGGGCAGTAGAGGTGGACATCCTAGGTCAAGGAGGGAGGTACGCTCTCTGGACGCTTTGTCCTCTTCGGGCCCTCCATGGACAGTCTAATGTCCATTCACAGGATTGAGTCAGGACTCTTCTTTACCCAGTCTACAGATCCCAAGGCTAATCTCTTCTGGAAACACCTTCACAGATGCACCCAGAAATTCTGCTTCACCAGCTCCCTGGGCATCCCGTAATCTGGTCAACTTGACCCATAAAATTCTGTATCTCAAGTGAGTCACCATGAGAGGCAGTAACACACGACAGGCTTTATCTGGTCTTGGATAGGGTTGCCTGAGAAGGGAAATCTTTTATGGCATGAGAGACCATCTGGAGTTCATGGTCACGGGCACAGCACGCCCAGGAGAGGACAAGGGAATTCCCCTCCGTGCGGACAGGCCCCCACATCTCAATGATGTCCCTCTGCAGCTTGGTGGGGGAGTCTCAAGGTCGGGAGCTCTAGCCTATCCATGGCCAGCAGATCTGGAGTGAGGTTCGGTGGGAGTCAGTTAAGCTATTTAGGCAGGTTCAAAACAGTTAAAGATCTGCTTATATGGTTTATTTTTAAACTATTGGGTGTGTAGCAATTTGAGTTCATTGCTGGCAGGCTTTAGAGCTGGCAGGTCTTGGCTGGCAGTGAAGAAATAAATAACCTAGGGGCCGATACACGGAGGTCACCTTTGGCTCATGTGTATCCATGACAGGGACTCCAGCGGACAGAGCCCAGAGGAAGGCCTCTTTCAGTCTAGAAGCCTCAGCCCCTAGCAGGTTGAGGAGGCCCTGAGATCAGTCACCCAGCCTCTCAAGCCTTCATTTGCAGGGCTGGGAATATCGCTAATAATAAAAAGCACACACAGTCTCTTCCCTGTTTTTGTGGCCGACTCCTGCCATGCGCCAGGCCCCGTGCTACTGCTCCGTCTGTCTCCCGAGGCGCTCCAAGCAGCGGGCACCGGCGGGGCCGCGGCTGAAGCTCTGAGGGACTTGACCAGCACAGGCTTCCGTCGGCCCCACTGAAACCCATCGGGTCTCCCTCTTCGTGTAACCTGCGATCTTCTCAAGCATTGCCTGTGCAAATGCCCTTCCCAGACAGGTGTCAGGTGGGCCAGTGATGGCAGGAGCACACAGTCATTGAAAATTTCCTACACAAGAGACACAGCACCCAGCATTTGCTGCAAACATGGTTCCCTTTTGTCTCCATAACAAACCCCCAACGAATTAGGTCCTAGTCCCTGCTGATCGAAGGAGATGCGAGTGTGTGTTTCTGTCCACAAAAGGTAACACACTCGGCATGTTGTTTTTGCGCCTTGTTTTTTTCTCCCAACAATATGCCTTGTAGATTATTTCATTATATACAGAGCATTTCAGAGTATGGGTTGCTATACCATCCTTGAGCAAAACCAACCCCTCTTGATGGATATGGGGTTTCCCCCAATATTCCTTTTACTCGGCTCATTTCGGGGAAGAACTTCTAGAAGTTGAATCTCAGTGTCATTTGGACTAACTCAAGGAGTTGCAGCTTCCCAGGTGGGAGGGAAGCTCAGACTGTGTTTCTCAGAGTGGGGAGGGATGAGAAGGAAGGGGAAAGCTGAGGGCAGGCAGAGGGAGGAGATGGAAAGGGCAGGTGGAGGCAGTGAGGAGGGGAGGCTCTGGGGCTGTGCAGATAGGCGGGTGGGGTCAAGGCATCGGTGTGTGTGTGTGTGTGTGTGTGTGTGTGTGTGTGTGTGCAAACGCACATGTGTTTCCATCCTGTCCAAAGTCTCTTCCAAATTACCATGCTCCCCATCTCCCTACTCCTTCTCCCCCCATCCCCAGCCTGGGAAAATCCAGTCAGAATTAATAAAAGCAGCAGATTGCTTAGAGACGAAGGGCAAGGGATACAGACAGTTCGGGGGCTTGGTATTTCCCTCATGTGCAATAATCTGGTGGTGAGATCTGGAATTAAAACCCCTTTCCTAGAGCCTTTATTAATATTAGCTCCTAATGCATAATTATCTGGCAAGCCCATGGGGCTGCTGCTTGTGTCCCCCCCCGCCCACAGCCCGGCCACCTGGGCCACCCAGAAGGACGCAGGCACAGGCGGCAGACTGGACTTCTCACAGAGGTGGCGCCATTTGTTCTGGGGGGTCAGGGCTCCTGGTGACACGGAGCGTCTCACTGCCCCCCAGAGCCCAAATGGCCCAAATCCACTTGGACTGGTCCTCCAGGCCTCTTGGCAGTGAAAGTGGTCACTGTGTGGTTGTGAGGTTGTGACCAGCTGGCTTAGGGTTCTAGCTGGCCCACCTCCCCTCCACGTAGCAGCCACCAGATCCTCCTGGCGCTGATGGCTAGAAAGCTCTCAGGCCTGGTAAAGGGCTGGGAACCGCTGGGTCCTGCCCTCTTCCCTGGAGGCAGGAAGCTTTTCCCTCCAGGGCATGGTCCCCGCTTTCCAGCAGTTGTTCCATGCCCAAGACTGGGTCGTCTTGGGCAAGTTGTTTGCCTTCCCCGACCTTGGTTTTCCCAGCAGGACAGTAAGGGGGCTACCTGGGGCTCTTCCTCTGCCCCTTTCATTCGGAGTCTGGTGCAGCTGTTGGGAGTCCGGAGTTAGTGAAAACAGAGTCCGAGTAGATGAAAGACCAAGGACAGGAGCATTCTGAGAGCCCTGAGCCCTTTGGGCCCCCATGTTAACGGGCAGTCTTTGTTTGTGGCAGAATAATCAGGCAGTTTGCATGTGCTTAGAAGGACACGCCTCCTATTCCCACCAAACTGCCTCCTGCCACAGGGCCTTTGTACATGTGCTCCCCCTGCGTGGAATGTACTTCCCTTCCCTCTTTTTTCCTAGTCTTCCTTCAGAACCCGGCCCTGCACAGAACTCATCATTTCCTCCAGCAAGTCTTCCCTGACTTCACCACCAAAGTCGGATTCCCAGTGTCCCATATGTCTCCTTCATAGCAATTCTGAGTTAATAAAATCAGGGCACAAAAAAGTGACTATATTTTTCTGTAACTAAATTTCATTTCTGCTCTGAGCCCGCATTCTTCCGGGAGGCAGAAATGTAATCTAAGACAATTCAGGATCCTCCTGCTTTCCCTGGCTTTGAGTCACAGCCTGGGGGTGGGGGGTGGGGGAGTGGAGGTCTGACGGGTGGGTTTCTCGAAGCTTCTATGTCAGGCAAGGATGGTCGTCTGTCCCTCTGGCACGTCCTCATTCCAGTGACTCCTCAGCCCCCACTATTCCCCTGAGACTCACTGCGTCAGAAGCAGGCTGACCCTGTGGCCCTCCCAGGCCCCCTGCCACTCTGCACACCACTCTAGAGGGACCCTGCACAGGCATTTCTCTGCCCCCGTGTGATGTTGGGCACAGGGAAACTCGGGGACCCCACCAGGTAGAGGTGGGTAAGTATAACTCCATTTGCCCTGAGAGACCCCACAGGGTTGGGGACAGGAGAGATGAGAAGTAGCGACAGTGCCTGTCCTCAGGGACCTTAACCCCTCACCCCTCTGTCTTGTCCTTTCACTCTCTGCCCCCCACCACCACCTAGCCAGGCAGGGAGACTCCCCGGAGTCTGGGGAGAGGGTGGGGCACAGCCCAGAAGGGAGTCTACTGCCCATTGGCTGCTTCTGCCTGGAATGGTTCAGGAGCTGCCGTTGTTGTCATCCTGGTGACCAGAAGAAGGGGATCAGAAGGGGAAACCACAAATACTGGGGGACACAGCAGCCTATAGGAGGCACACGAGCAGCCGAAGAGCTTAGTGATGACTGCAAGTGGCCGTTCTAGAGCCAGACAGCCTGGGTTCAAATCCTGCTCTCCTATCTGCCAGCTGTGCAACCTTGGGGGAGTTATTTCACCTCTCTCCTCAGTGCCTTCTTCCAGAGATAAAGACACCAGCAGTGTCTTTCTGAGTAAAGATTAAATGAGGTAATACATGCAAAGTACTTGGTGCAGTTCCTGGCAGGTAGGAAACTCTACCTGAAGATCATTGTTCTTCCCTTAAAACTATGTTGTATGGTGAATGTTTGACTGTCTGCCACCGTAAGCTTCAGGAGGGTAGGGACAAGGTCGCTTTGTTAGGCTGCTTGCTGTTTGGGGGTCACAAGTGTCTAGTCCCAAGGCTGACACTCTGTGAATACTGTTCTTCCTATTTGCAGTCCTGCCAACCCTACACATGCCTGACCGTGACCTTGCCTATCTGTCCAGCACACGCCTCTTCCAGGAAGCCCTCCCTGATACTTCCATTTAGATAAATCTACCACCACCACCCCCAGGCTCTTCATCTCCCCCACCAAGGGCAAGCACTTTGAGGCCGGGAGCTGCATCAAACTCTCCACTGTTTCCTTGGCTGAGCCCCGCTTAGGGACACCAGGGAAAGTTGGTCTCATTCTCTTTAGTTCCTTTGAGCGCCACAACAGCACAGAAAACAGGGCAAAGCAGATGCTTTCCCCCCATTATGGAGGGAACTGACCCTCAGAGAGGCTGAGTGACTTGCTCAATATCATGCAGCTGTTGAGGGAAAGGGAAGGGCCTGGGCCCCAGGCTTGAGACCTGCATCCTTTGTCCTCCTCTTGTCCCAAACAACTTACCCGCTAACTGGGGAAGACAGAGGAACCATTCAGAGGACAAAGGCAGGTAAGAACACAGCTGGTATGGTCCTGGGGCCTTCTGTGCTCCTCTTCCAAGGACAAGTGAGGAAAGCAGCAGAAGTGGGACAGTGGGACAGCACACTGAGCAGGAGCCCAGGAAGGCCAGGAGAGGGGGAGCCCCAGCCCAGACTGCCAGAGGCCTTGAATGCTACAGTAAGGTAGGGATGGACCCTCTCAGAGCCCCTGACAATGGCGTGAGTTTGAGGTCCTTCTGCCTGTGGCTGAGGTCATGAAAATGGAGTACTGCAGGCTTTGCCCCAAGCTGGTCCAGCTCCATCATCAGCGGAACTCCTGAGGACCTACTGGGCACTTCTCCATTATCCTCGCCCTCTTCAGCCTTCACCCTGATGGCAACCAGGTGTCGAAGGCCCAGAGAGGGGAAGGGACTCAACAAGCCCACCCAGCAAGCCAGCGTCAGAGCCCCGAGATAGATCCACAAGGAGTCAGAGCCCCAGGGGCTCTCTATCCTTAGCTTCGAGGCCAATCGCTCAGAGTCCGCATCTGGACTCCGCTCTCTGGGCAACTAGGAGCCAGGATGCCAAGTTTAAGCTGGCAGCCCCTCTCCAGCACCCAGCCCAGACCAGCATCTCCTCAGTCCTACAAGCTAGGCCACCCAATTTTGGTGCTTGGACTGAAAGGCAGATCATGCTGCCCCCTGGCTGAGCTGACCTAGATCAGCAGAAAATAAGTCACCCTAGTAAAAATCATCCAAATCCACCAGCCACTCCCTGCCTGCCCCCAGGCACAGGCACTGAGCCCAGCCTGGAAGGACAAAAAGGATGAAGCCCCCAGGGGGGAACCCACCTGAAATGGGAGCCACACCATCTCTGTCTCTCCTGTGGCCAGGAAGCTGTCATTCAGTCTCATTTTGTCCCCCCAGTCCCCGGGGGGTGGGCATTACCGGCCCCAGTTTTCTGAGGAGGAGACTAAGGCTCAGAGAGGCAAAGCTCTGACCTTCATCCAGAGCCTTCATCCAGGCTCTGACCACAGGTAGCTGGTGGGGGCGATGCTTGTCCTCCTACTCCAGTGTGGGTGGTACTCTGGGCCTCTGGAAGTCCTGCTCCAGGCCTTTCTTCCAGGGGACCCTGAGCCCTGGCCCCACAGGGGACTTGGCCTTCTTGGGCAACCCAGCTTCTGTGCACTGCACCCTGACCTGGCAGGCCAGGGTGGTGGCTGGGGGTTCAGGCCGTCTCCAACGGCCTGGTGTTGGATCCTAGCTTCGCTCCTTAGGAACTGATCTGGGCCACTGACAGCCTGTTTTCCCACCTGTAAAATGGGGTGAGTGACAAGAGCACCCATTTCCTGGGGCGATCCTTGGCACACGAAAAGGTATAGTTGGTGTTGACAGCTGCTGGTGGTGCTTTTCTCGGAGTGGTAAGCTGGCTTTCAAGTAAGGTGGCTGGTGTGCAGGGACAACCTCCCCATCGCTTCCCTTTTTCTGCTTCAGGGCTGTGTCCCCCACAGCTCAGCCCCATGGTGAATATTCTGTCATTGCTTGACACTTACTGAGTCAGTGGGGGTTGCTGGCTGAGGGACAGGGAGGGATGCCAATGGCCAGAGCTGGCGGTGGGGAGGGAGCTGTGTCCAGAGCAATCTCCCTCCCCGGGTATGAAGAGGGAGCACTTGGGTGTGCTGGCTATTTGTTGCGTGAGGAATGCATAAACCAACACAGCACATGGCAGGAGATCTGGGCCCAGTGGTAGGTAGGATGATTCTAGATGCCAGACTATGTCCAGTTTGGCTGCTTTCCAGGGAAGGCCACACAGTAATCCCTGTAGTTGGGTGTGGACGAACAGTCTACTGATGTCAGGGCAAAGGTTCTCCATGATACTTACGCTGATGGCTGACAATTATCCACTTGCACACCTCCCATGATGGGGAGCTCCTTCCCACAGCCTTGCAAGCAGCCCATCTTATCCTGGACTGCTCTGATGGTATGGGAAGTTTTATTTAGCTTGAGCTGAGTTCTGTTTCCTCGTAACTTCCATCCTTTGCTCTTAGCTTTGTCTTCGGAGCCACCCCAACCACAGCTGTCCTTCTATACCCCTTCCTTCATAAACAGTTGGGTTTAGAGCTTAGGTTCTCACAACTCCTGGTTCTGACACTTCCCAGCAGTGTGGTCTTAAGTCCCTTATGGGTCCTCTCTGAGCCTCACTTTCATCTTCTTCAAAATGGGTATTTTTTAAAAAGGCTTTTCAAAGAATGTTCTGGGTTGAGGTGCTCCTCAGTACCAGATTTCCTACCCTATATGTGGGAGGAAGAGGTAGAAGTTGGCCTCAACCTGCCAGGCTCCCACCACTCCTTTCTTAGAGACCAATGAGGAGCCATGGAAGACCCTAGAGCAGGAGCATTTGCCGACTGGCGACAATCTCACCTATTTCGTCACCAGACTCTCAGCTATGGCTGGAGGGATGCAAATGGGGCAAGATTCCCATGATCAGGGGCTTGGAGAGACTTCCCTGGAAGTCTGTGGAGACCCAGTGCACCCTGATGTTGGTACGGCTCCTGGCAGATGGGAGATGCTACACACTCCAAGGCAGCTCTGTCCCTAGTGGCAAATACTGCTCGTGGGTATGTGTTTCCTGGTGACAGTCTGGCCCACCTCCAATCCCAGGCTCCGCACCAGTGTTTCCCCCCGGCATCCAGCCAGCAGCCCAGAACCAACTCCTCCAGAGAGCCCGGAGGTGACAGACCAAGAGCCCAGCCGTGGTGGGGGAGGAGACTTTCCTGCCCTCCCAGGGAGAAGCAAGATCCCATTCCCGAGGAGATTCTAGCCCAGCCAACCGGAGTCCCCCTTTGCATGGAAGATCAGAAGGGAAGAGTGGGACCAAGGCACACATCCTGCATTTCCTGGCCTAGGCCAGAGCTCGGGACCCAGGTAGGGATACCGAGGGTCTCAGTCCTAGCTTACAGGACACTCCGCGTGTCACTTAATTTCCACAAGCTTCAATTTCTGTATCTCTGTCCCCTATCTATCGACCAATCTACCATCTATCATCTATCTATCTACCTTTCTGATTAAAAGCCCTTATTGATCTTGAGGGGCTGTTACCAGCACCGCATAGAAGAGACAGAAGCCGCAAAGCCCTTCCCCTGTAAATGGAATTATTATCACTGTGCGTTTGTAGACAGAGGCAGTCCTAGGTGATGCTTCTGGGAGATGTGGACTCTTGGGCAAGCCCCGCCCCCGCTCTGAACCTCAGTTTCCTGGCCCACCCAGATGCTGAATTTCATCCGGTCCTGCCACACCAGAGGGCGGATTCCTCCATGGGAAATGGGCGTGCTGACAGGCCCTGTGTGTCTGCAACACTATCTCTTCCCTCGGAGGATGCAGGCTCCCCACCAGTGGGGCTGGTGATTAATATGCCCTGAGTGGGACTCCTGACCCGCTGTCAGGGACATCAAGGTAAGTGCCCATCCACAGGCTGAGGGCTCCATCAATGAATAAATAATAGGACTAGTGAAGTAATGGGATCCGGGGAGGCCGCTTAGGCTAATGGAGCAACAGACGTGGCGTCGAGCCCCAGGGACCAGAGCTGCAGGAAGGGCTGCCCGGAGGGGTGGCAGGAACACAGGGCAGGGGGTGGGGGTGGGGACGCAGCCATGCAACGCTCTGCCTGCCGACAACGGTCGGGGTGACTGCCAGTGGTTACTGTTATAGCTCTGAGTGCAGGCTTTGGAGTCACACAGCCCTGGTGCTGCTCTGCCTGGCTGCGCCTCAGTTTCCACATTTGCATAAGGGGCATTATAAGGAGATAGGAAGTAAGAGCCGGTTGTGAGGGGCTTAGCCTGCATCGGCTCGTCATGAGACTCCTGCTAGGGCTGGTTGTCCCCAAAGTGAATTCTTGAGTCAAATGAATTACTGACTCCCTTTCAGGTCACTGAATTCTTGACTCAAATTTGCCCCCTACACCAGGCAGGGGAGGGGTGGCGCTCCATTGCCAGATGAGGAGACCAAAGCTTGGATAGGTGCTCGTCTCTCCAGAAAATTCTAGCTCTTTCCCTGGGCACTTTTACCCAAGACTGACACTATTCCTGCTTGGGGTCCAGCTGTCTGCTGGGCTCTTAGGTGACTCCAGGGAGTCAGCCTATGTTCCAGAAGATCTTATCGAGAGGGAGGGGCAGGTGAGGCAAAGTGTAGATCCCCAAAGTAGACTTCCAAATGAAATCCATGAAGAAACATCACCACGCGTAAGCTAGAATGGCCCAGGGAGAAAGGCTGACGATAACTTTCGTGTTAGCAAGGATGTGGGTCAGCTGGAACTCTCACACTTTGCTGGTAAAAGTGTAAAAATGTATAACCACTTCCCAGAAGGTGTGATAATATCTTGAAAGTCCAAGGGCGCCTGGGTGGCTCAGTGGGTTAAAGCCTCTGCCTTCAGCTCAGGTCATGATCCCAGGGTCCTGGGATCGAGCCCCACATTGGGCTCTCTGCTCAGCGGGGGGCCTGCTTCCTCCTCTCTCTCTACCTGCTTCTCTGCCTACTTGTGATCTCCGTCTGTCAAATAAATAAAATCTTTAAAAAAAAATCTTAAAAGTCCAAACATTGCTGTCTTTGACCCAGCAATTCCACTCCTAAGGGTTAGCCCAGAGAAATGAAAACTTAAGTCTACTACTTGTACACAAACATGTATAATAGCTTCGCTTATGATGGCCAAAGCCTAAAAGGATGAATACATTGTAGTAGGGCCCCTCAGTGGTGCAGGTGGCTAAGCGTGCAACCCTTGGTTTTGGCTCAGGACCCTGCAATTGAGACCAGTGCTCAGGGTAGAGTCTGCTTAAGACTCTCTCTCCCTCTCCCTCTGCCCTTCCTCCCACCCTCTCTAAAATAAAGAAATAAATATTTTTAAAAAATTGTAATATATCCATGCACCAGAACACCACAAAACTACATAAAATAACATGGATCAACCTCAAAAATATTATGCTAAGCGAAAGAATCCAGACCCAAAAGAGCACACCCTGTATGATGTTATTTACATGAAATCCTACAAAAAGGAAATCAAATCACTAGTGACAGAAAGTAGGTCAGAGGTGGCTTTCTGGGGCCAGGCTAGGGTTGGGAAGACTGCAAAGGACAGGAAGAAACTTTCTAGGGTGTGGAACTGTTCTACACCTTGACAGGTGTGGTGGTTAGATGAGGGTACAGATTTGGTAAAACTCCTGGAACTCTACATATCCATGGGCACATTTTACATCGTGCATAAATTTTACTTCCAAAAAGATAATCAAAAAACAAATCAAAATAAAACCCAAGCACCAAAAAACACAATTGCTGACCAGGGTAATGCAAACTGCTGGCAATCCCCAAAGAGCATTTGAGCCTAATGAGTGGCCAACTCTTCTGCTCCAGCACAAGCTGGGCATCTGGCAGGGTGCTGGCGGCTGGCTTAGAGGGAGAGAGAAGGCTGCCTTCCCTGGGCTGGCCTAGCCATGCTACCCTGGCTCACAGGCTCCTGAGCCTCCTCCCTGAGTCCTGCGGGAGGAACAGACCTTCCTCATGGTCCAGTCTTCTGACCCTTCTCCTCCAGCTCAGATCTGTAGCTGCCAATAGCTACATACAACTTCTTCACAGGAATTTGAAATATCTCCTTAACTGAGGTCTTAGCTTGGCAAAATGATGGTACCTTTGTGCAAAGAAAAATGCTCCCAGGGCACTTGGGCTTGGGCGGCTCAGTTGGTTAAGTGTCCTGCTCTTGATCTCAGCCCAGGGTTGTAAGTTCAAGGTCTGAATTGAGATCTGTGCTGGGCAGGGAGCCTACTTTAAAAGAAAAGAGAAGAGGAGAGAAGAGAAGAGGGGAGGGGAAGGGAGGGGAGAGAAGAGGGGGGAGGGGAGGGCAAAGAGTGGAGGGGAGGGGAGAAGGACGGAG
>RCUC01128053.1:0-60795 GCA_003697995.1 Taxidea taxus jeffersonii
TTGGAAATCCCCCTCCCTGGTGACCAAAGACAAAGGTGATGTGCTTGCTTCCTTGCTCACAGACCTGGGTTTGAAGACTATTTTTTAAATTGTGGTTGCCCAACCGATGAATAGGAGAAGGTCTTTTTCACCTTGCCTGACATAACAGTCTGGAATGGTTTACAGTGAAATGTTAACAATAGAAAATGATGCACATATTGTTCAAGGTCAGCCATGGAAAAGCAAGACCTTGACTTATGACTGTCCTGGTGCAAACTTGTAAAGAGCCAGCACTCTTTTCAGTTGTTTATAACACAGAAGTTGCAACAGTACAGAAACCCAGTGTAAGAACTGATCTCCCTCACATCAATTATAGTAAAATGCTTTACAGATTGATCTGAAATGGGAAATGGGAAAATTGGACCACTTGGGGCTTTGCTAAATAGAAACACCATTTTCCCACTCTTGGTTCCCATGTGGAAGAGAGTTTTTCTCGGGCTTCTCTATGTTTACACTGGAGAAGAATAACTGAACAAGCTCATCCTAGTTCACTCTTCCTCTTGAGGAAGCTGCCCCCAAGGAACATACTGTTGCCTTCACTTCTCAGCTGCTCCTGCAGGGGAGGGGACAGGGATCCTCCTAGCTCCAGCATTAACATGACCCAGTAGGTAGGTTTGCCTAATTCCAAAATTGAATAGTCGTAAGTCTACCTGGCTTCCAGAGCTGATTTGTCTCTCCAATTTAGTCTCCATCAGCATTTTCATTCTTTGTCTCTTTCATTTTCTCAAACTATTCAAAACTTGAGCAGAAGCAAAAACCCCAAGGCTTGGCATGCTTTTTGTATCATCTCAATTAGTATTGGCAAAGACGGTACCAGAAACTCAGTGGTCTCTGAGAAGTTTTATTCTCACTAGGACGTTAGCACTCTAGTAGAGGTCACTTGTCCCAAAGTCACAGTCCATGATCTCAAACACCGTTGGCAGAATTGTTCCCACAAGAGCTTAACTGTGTCACTCTGCTTTTACCATGTATTAGAGATAAAACGAATCTGTCTCCATGTTGACTTCATTCCCAGAGAAGGCCATGGGAGTTCTTCCTACCTTCTAGCAATTGTTTAGGAATTTGGATGGTGGCAATTCCCGTCGCTCGTGAGCTCTATCCTTTGGCCTCCACAAAATCTTGTGAACATTTTGGTTTTATGCCGCTGTGTGCATCACCACTGATTCCTATCATGAAATTCATTAGGCCTGAGAGAACTTCCTCCCCAAAATGTTTCTGCTTCCTGTATAATTATTAAATTCAAAGTCAGCTCAGACTCCTACAGGAAAAGTATCTTTTTTTTAAAGAGATTTTATTTATTTGACAGACATAGATCACAAGTAGGCAGAGAAGCAAGCTGAGAGAGAGGAGGAAGCAGGCTCCCTGATGAGCAGAGAGCCCGATGCCGGGCTTGATCCCAGAACCCTGGGATCATGACCTGAGCCGAAAGCAGAAGCTTTAACCCACTGAGCCACCCAGGCGCCCCAGGAAAAGTATCTTTTGAGGTATGAACCAACCACACAAATTTGAGGTTGGTTCCCTCTCTTAGCCATGAAGGCAGCTCAAGGCTGTATACAAGAGGAGCAGAATTTGGTCAAGCTATTCTTCCCAAGTTTACCAATAATTATTTACATGGAAAATTATTTCATCTCCACTGGGGACAAGTGAGTAAGGAAAGTCTTTGAAATGATCCCCTTCCCCAAAACCAGAAGGGAGATGTGGTGCTCAGAGCACATTTCATATCATTTCTCAATAAAATTCGATTTTCTTCTTCAAAGGTAACAAATAGAAGGGAGTTGCCACAGGTAAAACATTTGGTAAAATGTCTTCTTGCCTTTTAGCAGCAGCTGGGAAAAATGTCTGCACAAATGCAGTGTAAATAATTGATATACTTTTGGACAACTTCCCAATTTACATTTTCCTCTAAAAAAGGTAAAAATAAAACACACACCAAAAAGCAACCCATGGAGATCAACTAGATGTGTGAAACTCACTTTTTCTAAAATAAAACAAACCTAATTCTCATCCCAGCTTGGGCTGAAATGGTATGAGTGCTGGCATGTGGATTGGGAAAGACATTTCCCAAAGGGTGAAAAGCAGGAGTCTAGTGCCTATTATTTTAGTAGTCACCTGAACTATGAAAGTTTGAGAAAGAAAGAAACTGGAAAAGATTTAACAGATTCATGCATTTATATCTGGCCGTCTTCCAAGGAGCTGTTAATCAGAGGGCTGTTGAACAGGAACTCCAAGTGGAGGTGCTAATCAAGGGAAGCTGGGGTACATGTGCAGTTGGCAACTAGTAGTTCAGCGCTGTGACTCCAGAATCAGTCGGTTGGGTCAGATTTTGGACCTTGTACTTATTGGTACTTTGATCTTGGGCAAGTCACTTAACATTTTTGAGCCTCAGTTTTCTCATATGTAAAATGGCAATGCTCATAGAAGGCCGACCTCCCTGAGTTGCTAAGATGAAATGAATGACTATATTTAAGGCACCCTGAGCAGTGTCTTCCACCAAATAAACACCATATCCTATGTTCTTATCAGATGTACCCAGCTAAAACGGAATAGGACATGGTAGAAAGAGATCAAAGTTAAGTACCAGAGACATGCTGGGCCTGCATGAGAGTTCCAGCTGTGCCACTAACTCAACAATAACTGGTACTAACTAATGTCACTTAACTTCTCTGAGCCGGTTTCTCTTTCGTAAAATGTAGAAAACACAGCCTAACTCCATAGCACTGTCACGAGAAGTAAACGAACACAAAATTTCTGCAAGTTCTATCCTGTAGTAAGTTGTCCATAAATACATTTGTCTTTCACTGTCTTCCCTGCCCTAACTCCCAAAGATCTTCACGTTTTCTCACAATTAAAGTCTAATAGCCTAAAATATCACTACACTTGCCAAGATGTTGAACTTGATCTAGAATTAATGATGTCAATGAATTAATGAGTTAGATTAGGAAGTGAAGCAAAAGGTACTTTCTTGGTTCATAAAGTCTTATCTTGAAGGTTGGCCCATCAGAAGCTTCACATTCAACCACAAATGTTTATGGTTATTTGTACCTGAGCAAAGCTAGTGTCAAGGGAGTTACAATAATAATTCCATCTTTTCTGGCTATAGAGAACTTAGAGGAGAAGAGAGAAGAAAAGCTCACTCGTAGCTCTTCTGCACGATGACTATGATTCATTTACTGACAGATGTACAAACCAAATGTTATAGGAGCTCAGAATAGTAAGTGAGACTATCTGGTTTGTCCATATGGAAAAACTTTAAGAAAGAGGTAATAACTGATGTGGTCTTTGAGGCTGAGTAGAGTTTGGGTTGGTTGTAATGTAGAAAAAATACATATCAGACCAATGGCCATTGTTATGGAGTGAACTGTATCCCACCACAAAATTCACAGGGTGAAGTCTTAATGCCAGTACCTCAAAATATGACTGTATTTGAAGATAGGGTCTTTAAAGAGGTTAAATAAAAATGAGGTCATATGGGTTTGCCTTATCCCAATGTGACAAATGTTCTTATGAGAAGATTAAAACCCAGGTACACACAGAGGGAAGAATGTGAAGGCACAGGGCAAAGTTGGCCATCTTGGGCCAAGGAAAGAAACCACGGAAGAAACCAGCCCTGCTGACTTGTTCTCAGACTTCCAGCCTCCAGAATCATGAAGAAACAAACTTTGTTTGTTTAAGCCACTCCATCTGTAGTGCTTTGTTATGGCAGCCCTGGCAAACTAATATAATAATCAACAATAAAGGCTAGAATTTGGTAGAATGTATATTCAGGGTAAGTGTAATTTTTCTCTTAGATGATCTGAGTAGGGGATTAGTGGCAGATAAGAGTGAAAGGGGGATTTATGCAAAAGAATGGAGAGTCTTGGGCATAAACTAGGAATCTGGAATTTATTCAGTACATGAAGAAGCATCATTCAAGAATTTTGAATGGGGAGTGGCATTATTAGATGGATCCTTCAGGACGATGACATGGGGGCAGCGCCCATTAACATAGGAAAGACTGGGAGGCATAGAGCAATCTGGAGGCCATTTAGGCAACACTTGTGAAAGATACTGAATTGTGAGGTTGAGAGGAGGTAGATAGCAGCAACAAGAGCGGAATGCAGCATCATCCATTAGTGATGTGACTGACCAGATAGGGTGGTACAACGGAGTAATGAGACCAAGGAAACACCTGAGGAGGGAAGTCAGAAGGTAATCTGAGCAATGTTGATAAATTCAAATTTATATAGTGAAATGTAATATAAATATTAGACTTTCCATGTAATAGTGGCTGGAGAACATTTGGATCTGGAGCTGAAGACAGAAGGCAAAGCTCAAAGGAAGATATAGAAGCTTCCTTAAGAGTAGAATGATTGTCACCACAGCAGTGGATGGACAGTCCAATGGAGAGTACAGAAAACCAATGCTTACCTATAACTGGGAGCTGAGGATGATAAAAGATTTCAAGATGGATCGGATAGTTAACAGTGCTCAAAGTTAAAAAGATGGCAAGTAGAACCACAGAAAATCTGTCATTTTTGGTGAGCTTTGAGGGAAGAGTGAGAATGGAAGCCAGACTGCAAGGGATTTTGAGTCAAGCATCACAAAGAAATGCCTTGGAGAGCAAGGCAAGTAATGTAAAAGAACAGGTGGTTTGTGACCCTGACCATGAGTGCCTCCTTAAATTCTGCCCTCTGTTTTCCTCTTGCCTCACCCTAGTCCTGGCCTTTTCATAGAATGAAGTGGGCTTGGCATGAGGCAATGGGAACTCATAAGATTGGGCCTAAATGGAGGAAGAGTGACAAGTTCAACTTATTTTTAAACCTACTTTATTGTGATAACATTTATATAAGATAAGATAAAATGTGAACATCTTAATTGTATAGTTCCATGAGTTTGGATAATTTTTTTGTGACTACCAACAAAATCAATATAAAGAATATGTTTTTTTCTTAAGATTTTATTTATTTGATAGACCGAGATCACAAGTAGGCAGAGAGGCAGGTGGAGAGAGAGAGAGGGAGGAGGAAGCATGGCTCCCCGCTGAGCAGAGAGCCTGATGCAGGGCTCGATCCCAGGACCCCGAGATCATGACCCAAGCCGAAGGCATAGGCTTTAACCCACTGAGCCACCCAGGAGCCCCAAGATAAAGAATATTTTTGCCAACACAAAAGATTTAATCATTTCCTTTCTCATCTAATATCCTCCTTACCCCATGCCCCAGGCAGGCCACCGATCTGCTTTCATTCACTATATATTAGATTTGTCTTCTCTAGAGTTTCATAAAAGTTGAACTGAGCAGTGAGGACTGTTATATGTCTAGCTTCTTTAATTTAGCATAAATATACTTGAAATGTACCCACTTTTTGTCATTTTTTTTTCTGCTAAGTAGTCTTCCATTACATGGTTGTACCATTAAAACAATTATCAAAAAAAATCTATTTACCCATTCATAGACATATGGCTCATTCCCCATGATTTTATTATTATAAATAAAACTGCTATGAACATTCATGATGAAATACTAAATGATGTGGTATTTTGAAATTTAATATCCCAATTATTTTTAGTATGGAGACACACTTAATATTTTGCTTTGTGTATTTTAGCAACCTGTTAAAATGACTTAGTTCTACTAACATTTCTTTTTTTTTTTTAAGATTTTATTTATTTGACACAGAGAGAGAGAGAGATCAAGGCAGGCAGAGAGGCAGGCAGAGAGAGGGGAGGAAGCAGGCTCCCTGCTAAGCAGAGAGCCCAATATGGGGCTCGATCCCAGGACCCTGATATCATGACCTGAAGAGCAGATCATGAGAAGGCAGAGGCCTAACCCACTGAGCCACCCAGGCATCTATCTACTAACATTTCTGTAAATGTTTTTGGATCTTCTTTGCGTCCAAGGAAAAATATAATTTTAGTTCTCCCTTTGAATCTGTGTGCCTATAATTCCTTTTTCTTTCTTGATTGTGCTGGCCAGTACCTCCAGGACAATGTTGAAAAGAAGTTTTAAGAGTGATTGTCCTTGCCTAGTTCCCAGTCTTAGTAAGAAAATAATCCGTATTTTAACTTTAAAGTGTAGTAAAAGATGCCCTCTCTCCAAATTAAAAAGGTTTCTTTCTATATCTAGTTCCATCAGTTTTTAGTATGAAGGGATGTTGAATTTTTGCATGCTTTTCCTGCATCTATTAAGGTAACCATATTCTTCATTAAAGAAATTATATTGGTGAATTATAATGGTAGTGTATTAAGTTAATTGATTTTCAAATGTTAGACCAATCTTGCTTTCCACTTGATCATTGTATGTTATTATTTTTACTTAGTTAGTTTTGATTTTCATACTTTGTTGAGGAATTTTTTGATTCTATGTTCATGAAGGATATTCTATAGGTTTTTCTTTCTTACAGTGTTTTAGAACTGGTCTTATGTCTTCCTTAAATCTTTGGTAGAATTTACCAGTGAATCCATCTGTATCTGGGGTTTCCTTTGAGAAAAGTTTTAATATATGGATTTAATTTTCAAAATTGATTGAAGATCTTTGAAGTTTTCTATTTCTTCTTAATTTCTCCAATTTGTGTCTTCCAAAGAATGTATCCATTTTACCTAGGATGTCAGTTTCAGTGGCATAAAATTTCATAAACTATTCCCTAATTATTCTCTTAAAATATGAAGCTTCTATGAAGCTTCTATGGTGTTATCTTCCCTTTCTTTTTTCATTTCTCCTCCACCTACCATTAAAGGTCAATCTAAGTGAGATTTATTAATTTTATTGACCTTTTCAAAAAGCCAGCTTTTGGTTTTATTGTTTTTTCTCTGATATTTATCCATTTTTCTATTTTTATTGATTTCCATCTTATCTTTGTTGTTTCCTTTTTTCCACTTATTTGCTCATTTTCTTAAGATGGAAGTTTAAATAATTTATTTTACACTTTTATTGTCAAATATGAGCATTTTAAGATACTCATTTTTCTTTAATTATTGTTTGAGTTGCATCCAGAAAATTTGATAGCTTTTGTTTTTATTTCCCTGCATTTCAAAATATTTTCCATTTTCTTGTGATTTCTTCTCTAACCAATAAGCTTTTTAAAAGTATATTACTTAATCTCAAATATTTGAAGATTTTGAAGATATATTTTTTGACATCCAATTTAATTCTGCATGGTATAAAATATATTTCTTATAATTACAATATTTATCTTTTATGGTTCAGAATACAATATTGTAGTGAATGTATGTGTGCATTTAAAAAGATTATGTATTCTACTCTTACTGGCTGGAGGGTTCTAAATTTTAAAATTTGGCCAATTGGATTGATAGTGCTCAAGTCTCCTATATTCTTCTTAATTTTTTTGGTCTGTTCTATCAGTTGCTAAGAAAGGGGCTCAAAATCTGCAACTATAGGGGTATTGGGGTGGCTCAGTTGTTAAGCATCTGCCTTTAGCTCAAATCATGATCACAGGGTCCTGGAGTCCAAACTTTGGGCCCCATGTCCGGCTCCCTGCTTGGCAGGGAACCTGTTTCTCCTTCTCCTGCTCCCGCTGCTTGTGTTCCCTCTCTGTCCCTCTCTCTGTCAAATAAATAAATAAAATAAAAAATCTGCAACCATAACTGTTAATTTATTTATTTCCTCCTTTCTTCCATCAGTTTTTATTTCATGTATTTTGAAATTCTATTGTTAGGTATACACACATTTAAATTTATTATGCTTTTTTCATGAATTGGTGCTTTATTATTAGGTAATGTCCCTTTTACCATTTTTAATATCTCTTATTCCACTTTCTTTGATTCTAATTTAGCCATTCTAGCTACCCTATAATTGGTGTTGTGTTGTATATTTTCCCTTTACTTGTACTTTTAAACTATCTGTTTCTTTATATTTAAAATCAATTTCTTACAGACAGCATGTATTTGGGATTTGCTTTTTAGTCTATTCAGGCTGCTATAATAGAGTACCACCGACAGGTGGCTTATAAACAAAAGAAATTTATTTCTCATAGTTCTGGAGGTTTGGAAGGCCAAGATCATGGTGTGGCACAGTCATGTGAGGGCCTTTTTCCAGACTGTAGACTTTTCTCTGTGATCTCACATTGTGAATGGGTTTAGGGAGTTCTGCGGGATCTCTCATAAGATCACTACTCCCATTTTTTTAAATTAATTAATTTATTTATTAGAGAGAGAATGAGCTCAGGTAGACAGAGTGGTAAGCAGAGGCAGAGGGAGAAGCAGGCTCCCTGCCGACCAAGGAGCCCGATGTGGGACTCGATCCCAGGACGCTGTGATCATGACCTGAGCCGAAGGCAGCAGCTTAACCAACTGAGCCACCCAGGCGTCCCACTATTCCCATTTATGAAGGCTCCATCCCCACAAACTAATCACCTCCCAAAGCTCCCTACCCCCAACAAAATGCCAAAACCATCACATTAGGCATTAGAATTTCAACATATGGATTTTGTGGGGGACACAAACATTCAGACCATAGCAGCTTTCTTATTCAGTCTGAAAAGATCAGGTATTTAATGTCATTATCAACATGGTTCAGTTTATATCTATTATCTTGTTATTTGATTTGTTTGTTCTACTTGTTTGCTTTTTTCATTTCTTTGCTTTTCCTGCTTTCTCTTGGATTTATTGAACATGTTTATGATCACATTTTGTCTTCATGATTTATTAACTTTTTTCTTTTCATTTTAGTGGTTTCTCTAGGGCTTGCAATCTACTTCATATTTTATATAGACTGTGCTTAGTTAAAAAATGTAGATTGCAAACTCTAGAGAAACCACTAAAATGCAAACAAAAAGAAATAAAGTTAATAAATAATTTGTGCTATTGCTGCCATGAATTTTTCCTACACATGTTATATACCCCATTATATATTGTTTTTTTTTTACTTTAAACAAGTATTTTTTAAAGAATTTTAAAAGTGACAAGATTTTTTAATATATTTCCAATATATTTACTACTTTCTATATTCTTCATTCTTTTTTGCAAATTCAAATTTTCATCTAGTATGTTCCCTTTGCTTGAAGAATCTCCTTTAATATTTCTTGTAGTCTGCTAACAACAAATTCCATTAGCTTTGGTCTGTCGAAAAATATACTATTTCACTTTATTTTTGGAAGATACTATTACTGGGTATAGAATTCTAGGATGATAATGTTATTTTTCTTTCAACACTTTCAATGTATTATTCCGTTTCCTCTGGTTTACATAATTTCCATGAAGTCCGAGATGATTCTTACCTTTATTCTTCTATTTGACTTTTTCCTCGGCAACTTTTAAGATTGTTCTCTATCTGCTTTAGAGGAATTCAATTATAATAAATTTGGAGGTGTCTTTTTTTTTCTTTTTCTATATACTGTTTCTTGGTTTTCTTGGATCTATATATTTATGATGTTTATCAAATTCAGAAATTTTCTGGCCATTATTTCTGTAGGTATAATTTCTTTTCTTCCCACAAAACCTTTATCTTGGACTTTAATCATAGTTAGATCACTCATTATTTTCTTTGAGATTCTCAGGATTTTTGTTTTGTTTTGTTTTGTTTTTGTCTTTTTACTCTATTGCTTAATTTTGGGGTTTCTATTATCATATTTTCAAATAAGTTTATTGATTTTTTTTGTTGTTGTTGCATCGAATTGTTAGAAATCCTGTCCAATAAAATTTCATTTCATATATTTTTTCATTTTTAGGTTCACTTCGTTTCTTTTTAATATCATCCATCAATATTTTTGTCACTTTATATTTTTCCTTTAAAATTTTGAGCATATTGAGCATATTTAACATCCTTGTCTACCAATCCTATCATCTCTGTCATGAATGGATCTGTTTACATTGATTGATTATTTTTTTCCTGTATAAACTCATTTTCCTACTTGTCTAACAGAAAATTTTTATGGAAAAATGGGCATTATAAGTTTTATAATGTTGAGTTCTTCTTATTTCTATTTATTATTATTGTTGTTGTTATTTTGCTCTTCCTTGGAAAGAGCATCAGTAGGCTGTTAAGTTACTTGTGGATCATTTTGATCCTTGTGAGACTCAATTTTAAGCTTACTATTATTATTTTTTTTGTAGTAAGCATAGGACTAGTTTAGTCCCACTTGTAAGCTGTGAGTGTTCTGAAGTGTCTACTGAATGCCCTGTGTATTCAATACAATCTCTCCATATTGGCTGGCTTCTGGAAACATAAGAGGTTCAAGCCTCCTGTGAGCTCTGGGAACCTTAACTTATAACTCCCCAGAATTCTTTCTTAGAAAATTTTTCTTTACTGGATTTCATAGTTTAACTTTGTTCATGGCAGACTGGTATTCAGCCAAAGACTCAACTTGACTAGTAGGTAGAATTCAGGTTCTTTCACTTGTGCCTCCATTTTTTCTGATAATCTCCCCCTGAGAAATGTCAATTTCCTCAGCCCTTGCAATGTGTGATCTTTGTTGCCTCGACTCTGAGAGACTGCAGGGCTCTGTTTAGGCTTCTTCTCTCTGCACAGTGATACAGAAATTTCCTTTAGGGGAAAAACCAGGGCAATCTTAGGGCTCATCTCTGATGTTTTCCTTTTACTGGGGATCACAGTCCTGTGCTGCTTGTGGTCCAATGTCTGAAAACAGTTGTTTACATATTTTATCCAGTTTCCTAGTTATTTGTAGTAGGAGGATGAGTCTGGATCTTGTTATTCTCTTGTGGCCAGACACAGAAGTTGTCTAATTTATTTTTTCAATGCTGTTCAAAGTAATCAAATACAATGTTTAGGGCACCAATTTATAGGACTACAGAGTAGCATTTTTCTGCTTTTTAATAATAGCTATTTGTTATTGAGAAGCTTTCAGTATAAGGCACAGGGCTAAATGCTTTATATGTCTTCCTTATTTTGTTCTCATAATAGCCTTTAAAGAGATGTATTAATGTCACTTAACAAGTGAGGAAAGGGAGGCTATAAGCAGTAGGAATTAGGGTTAAGATTCAGACCCAGGACTGTCTAAGTGCTGGTACTGGCTCATTCCCCTATATTCCTCTCCTCCATTTGAGCTGCATAAGGAAGGATAGTGTGGTAGTCCTTGAGGGATTCTCACAGTGCAAAGATTTTAGGGTTAAAGAAAGAACTAGAAGTGAAAAAACATGGCCCAGCAAAGTCACTATGTCCTGGCAGCTTCTCCCCACTCTGTGACTCACGGAGTTCTCAGTTGCAGCCCCTTTCCTAATCTAAAATGGAATTTATGTTCCTCATTTTGAAAAGTTCAGTTTAGATTCATCTGCCCTCCTTTTCACAGGTTCTCTGCACCATTCCTAACTTTCAGAAAGTTTGCAAGTTTTCCTTCTGCTACTTAAGTCTTTGGTTGGCAAGGGCTGTGCCTGGCCTCTTATTAATTTCCTCTAACTTCTTGTCACTTAGCTATGCCCCTGCTGGTTTTCTCTTTGGGATTTTTCCATCTCTTTCTGCTGCTATTATGAAATAGACCTTTGGTCTCTGGGGTTCTTCCTGTAGGGTTTTAAGCATATTTTTGTGATACCTATTATTTTAAAAAATCCTTCCTCAATAACCAACTTCTGCCTAAGCATGAACCAATTTCTGCACTTGTATTTTTGGCTATTTCCTTGAGAATGGAACTCAACCCTCTTTTTCTGCAGACACATACAATTGCAGCACCAACCCCCTTCTCCCACATTCCCGAGCTAGTCATAACACACAAATAGCATTCAGAGATTTGCTTGAAAACGTCTTACTACTCAAATCAAATAGCTTTTCATCAGCCCTGATTTTATTTAATTTCGCATCTGATTTGGAGATTCAACTGGTCATTAACACCCTTTATCAACTTCAGATATCCTCATTCTGTTTTCCTGCTTAAGGCTTACCATGCACCCTGGCTAGATTTCACACAAATGGATATTACTTTACATTCTTCTCCTCTCTGGATAGTGCTAAATTTAGTTTGGAAATCAAGATGTTTCTTGCATCCAAACTTGTTACCTATATGGTGCAACTCATTCCAGAGGTTTTGATCTCTCTTCTTATTAGGATAAAAATTAAATTCATGATGCCAGATAGGTGGTCTCATGCTTGCCAACTCCAATGTAGAGCTGAGGAGGACTCTGAGAATTTGTTAAGCTTAAAAGGAAAAAGTGTGGCTATCAATTAGCAATGGCCACCATGTTTATGGACAAGGAGGGTGGTGACACATTTCAAATGTTTGGGGATCCCAGAAACATTTCCTTCTTTGCTGACAATGGCTTTTGAGAAATAAGCTTTTGTTATTCTAATTCACTTGCATATGAATCCAAGGGTTATTTCTTACAGGAGTTAACCTACCATGGACAGTTTTTTCCACTACCCCACAGAATGAGTTATAATGTGTTCTCCAGGACAGGCTTTTCATGTTCTGATCCTTTGATTTCCCACCAGTTCTATATGTAAATGCTTCTGTTTTCTAAATGTTGCTACCTTAACGAGATCACTTATTTTCTATTTTCATCTACCTGACCCCTCTCGAGGTCTACCACAGTGGCAGCAGTGGATCCCATGTCCTCTAACAAAGGCCTGTCATTTTGTATTGACCTGATTTGGGGTTCTATCTCTTCCTGTCCTCTAAATAATCTCAACCAGAACTTCTTTTCCCATCAAGTGTGGTTCCCTCTTATACTAAATTTCAATTTTTTTTTTCACCTAAATAATATTGTCATTCTGACTCCAGGCTGAGGATAAAAAACTCAATCTGTTCCCTTAAAATTGGAATTCAAGTTCATATTTTGTAGGGTTTCTTTCTCCTGGTGTATTGTTCCTTGTTTGGTTGTTTATTTGATATGAATCTTATGTTCCAGACTTCCTGGCATCCTCTGAAAGGAAAGGCACTGCTTAAAGAAGTTTTGTGCTATGCTTTGTCAAACACAAAAACATTTGTGCTTGTTAGCATTCTGTTGTTATTATGTGTCTATCTGACGCTATCACATATGTTTAATACATGGTAATAATGTTTATGGAGTCACTTTATTATAATTACAGTAGGGGCTCATGATCACAGCAGCAGGAAAGAAGCTATAGGCTTGTCAAATCAGATCATGATAAACCAACTGCCCCTTTCTCTATAAGTACATATGGGCAGGCTGGGAACCTGCTGCCAATACCACCTTGCTGTTAGGCTGTGTCTTCATATGGGACTCAACTCACATCCCTGGGGGAACATTTCCACACCCCCACTGAGTTATCTCTGCTTAAAAACCCCATGTGATAGGAACGGTGCCCATGGAACTGCCATAGGGTTGTCAGAGATGGGAACAGTAGAAAGGAATTGAGCCAGTAATAATAACAACAACAATATGTATGTATCTATGTGTGTGTGGTATATGTATTTCATTTTATTTCAGCTTTCAGTGTGAGTCTCAATTCTGTGGAATGTCATTCATAGAAATGCCATTCTATATGAAAAGCAGAGCAAAGCAAATACTAAAGAGGGCAAGAAAAACATTGGCAGAGATGAAGCAAGTTTTCTTTTAAGGTTTGTGAAACAAAACTAATGAGAAGTGGAACATTTCAGAGAAGGAATTGTCTGTCCATCCAGGTCAGCATTTCCAAATGTATATTATCTGGAATTCCAGTCCTTGAGAGGTTAATAGGGGCTAACCTAAACAGAGTGTTTTGTGTTCAAATGAGTTTTTTAAAACCTGGGTTAACCAAGTTAAATTGGTTTCTTCTTAGGCCTTTTAATACGGTAATGGACAATTAGACTCTAAGAGAGGGCAAGAGTAGAGGCAACCCAAGGCTGGTTTTGCAGGAACAACTAATCAAGATCTTTAATTACAGAGACAACCTTATCAAAATAAAACTTGTATCATCACCACCATTAACAATGAACAGCAGGAGGCAGTTCTCTGCAAAGCATTTTGGCCTGGAAATTGGGATGCACAGAAAATCTAAGGGTTTTTAAAAGACTTGATTTCGTGTTTGTAATGTACAGGCATAGACTTTATGCCTTTTTTTGAGGCTGTTTTGAAAATAAATAACTGCTCATTCCACACATTGAGTTTATGAGAGAGAAATTATAAATCCTAGATGATACTGACTTGATTTATTTCCAATTGACTTTCCACATCCATGAGGTTGGCAGAGAGGACAGGGAGCCCCACCTTGTCACGTTCCTCTTAAATGAGGAAAAAGAGGTTACTCTTTTCTGGCACTCTTTGAGACTCTTATTCTCTATCCTTCTATATCCTTGCACCCACTCCCTTCTCTGGAACTACCACCATCCCACCCCATCAATAATCCTGTCCTTGAATCTGCCACTTCTTGTGGCCGCCTTCTTTTCTACCTTCTACTGTGCTTCACTATCCCTCAGCTTTTTTTTTTTTCTAATCCCTCAGCTTTATAAAATATGTCTTCCCTAGTTACTGCCTTCTCTTTACTACCTCATTTCTCAAAAACAAGTCTGCTGTCTGTTTCCCACACTTCTTTCTTTCACCTGACCCCGTATCCTTTACTCATATAGTTTTTATTACAATGATGTCTCCAAACAGAAAATATTTGCAAATCATATATTTGACAAAGGTGTACTATCCAGGACATATAAATGACTGTTAACACTCAACAATGAGACAAGTAACAATTTAAAAATGGGTAAAGGACTTAAATAGACATTTCTTCAAAGACAATATATAACTGGCCAATGAGCACATGAAAGATACTCAACATCATTAGTCATTAGGAAAATGCAAATCAGTGCCACAATGAGAAGCTTCTTCATGCCTACTAGAACAGCTATAATTGGGGAAAACCCACAATAGCAAAACAAGTGTTGATAAGGATGTGAAGTTGGAACCCTTATATTTTGCTGGTGGGAATGTAGAAGGTGCAGCTGCTGAAATAGTTTGGTGTCTTCCTCATAACACTAAACATGGAAAATTATATGATCCAACAATTCTATGCCTAGGTATAATCCCAAGAGATTTGAAAAAAGCCAGTTGAACAGATATTTGTAAGTTAATAATCATCACAACCTTATTCACAATCACCAAAATGTGGAAATAACTCAAGTGTCCATCAACAGATTAATGGATAACAAAATATGGTATATGTAAACAATGACATATTATTCATCCATAAAAAGCAAGGAAATTCTGACATATAATACAATACATATGAACCTGGAACACATACTGAGTGAATAAGCCAGACATAAAAGGAGAAATACTGTACAATTCACCTATACGAATATATCTAGGATAGGCAAATTCATAGAGACAGCAAATGAATTAGAAGTTACCTAAAGTTCAGGGAGCAGGAGGAACAAGGGGTTATCCTTAATGGTCTAGTGGCTATAGAGTTTCTGTTTGGGATAATAAAAACGTTTAGTAATAGTGGTGATGGCTGCCCAACATTGTAAATGTGATTAATGCCAGTAAATTATATATTTCAAATTGGTTAAAATGGTAAATCTTATGTTATATATATTTTAGCATCAAAAAAAAGACTTTCCAAAGAAATGCTTCTCTTGAAGTGAAACAAGGCTCTGTGTATTCCTGGAAGTCTATTCTTTGGGATCTTTGCTTTTATTTAAAATTGTGACCTTCCTCTCTCTTAGCATTCCATGCTCCTTCCCTCCTTTATTTCTCTTAGTCTTTATTCAGCTGACATATTACATATTTTAATTAATTATCTGTTTTTAGTCCACCTCTCCCAGCTAGAATATAAGATCTATGAGGGCAGGGGTTTTTTTACTGATTTTTCCCCGGGTCTACTCTCTCTACAGTTCTTGGGACTGTGCTAAAATATATATAACATATATATAGGCTCTCAATTAGTATTTTTAGAATGACAAATCAATGCATACATCCTTAGAGGAAGATCAAAGCATTCCTGAGAGGGACAAGAACTCTTATTTCATCTTCCTTAGCTGCCCTTCTATTGACACAAGGGTTAAGGAAGTTGAGCCAAGGACTGAGAAGAACAGAAATCCATGTGAGATGTAATAAAATGTATTAGATGAGAGAGCAGTGAGTGGGGTTCAGAACACACCATCCCAAAACATGGCACCTTGAATATTGAATATTTTTAGTTGAAGGAATTTGAGAAACAACACAGGTGCTGGGAAGATTCTCTGACCTTCCCCTAAAGTAGATCACAAACCTTCATGAGAGAAATGTCCTGCCCCTCACCCCTCAGGGAAAGGTCATCCTTATCTCAGAAGACAGAAGAATGCAGAGATAAATCCAAACAAACAGACCTTGCTACGTTTCGTCAGTTTATTATCCTTTCAGCTCATACCCTTTGTCCTGGCACATCTGTCCCATGATTCTCCATGCTTCATCAACCTTTATGTAAAAACACTCAGGCTTAACCACTTCTTAGGGTCTTCATTTCTACTGAAGGCTCATGTCACATAAAACTTACGTTAAAAAATTGTGTATGCTATTCTCTTGTTAGTCTGTCTTTTGTTACAGAGCCCCAGTTGAGAACTTAAAAGGGAACATGAAAGAGACATTTTTTCCTCCCCTACACACTGAAATTAGATTTTTTAAAAAGTGCAAAACCACCACAGTTGCATTTTTTAAAAGATTTTATTTATTTATTTGAGAGAGAGAGAGAGAGAGCATAAGCAGGGGGAGGGACAAAGGGAGAGGGAGAAGCAGACTCCCCACTGAGCAGGGAGCCCATAGTGATACAGTGGTTCAATCCCAGGACCCTGAGATCATGAACTGAGCTGAAGGCAGACACTTAAATGACTGAGCCACCTAGGTGACCCCACAGTTGTATTTTTAAAATATTTGCTATTTCCTCTGCTAACCTAACTGACAGGCCGGGCCCTAAGGATCTCTTATTCCAGATGGGCATACCTACCTTTTCCAGGGATTAAACAAAAACAAGGACAAACAAAAATAGCCATTTTTCTTTACAAAATGATAGCACTGAGAAAATGAGAGGAAGAGGCAAAGCAGGAAATCCTCAACACCTAAGTTAATGGAAGTCCTCACTGCCAGGAAAAACTTGGGTGATAGGACACTTAGCCAGGTGTCTGAACCTTATCTGGGTTCAGTTGCCAGTTCCTGCCCCTGATGCTTTGAACCCAGAAGGGGCCTCCCTCTCTGGTTTGTGCTCACCAACAGTGATAACATGTCTTGTCCTCTGCCTTCTAAGTGCCTAGCTGGATGCAGACCATGTACGCTGCTGCTTCCTTGTCTCCCTCAATCCCTGCCTCAGAGCAGACGCATGTATTTCTTGAGTGATTCCAATTGAAATAAGTGTTATAAACAATGACATTGGTCATGCTGCCAGCACGAATCCACAGGCATTCAGGAGGTCTAAAAGTATTTAAACCCTTGTGGCTTACGGAAATTATTGTTATACTTCAGGCCCAACTCAAATATCTGCTCTGCTTGGAAGGCTTTCCTGAATGTCCCCCACTGTCCTCTCTGAACATGGTATGCACCCCTCTTTAGAGCTAAATGATTAAATGATTGTGTGTTTGCTCCCTTTCTATTCTGTGAATCTCTTCTAGACAAAAACAACATTTATGTACATCTGTGTGGCCTGTCCCTAAGGTCATGCCTGGTGTAGAGGAAGTCATCAATAAGTAGCATTTATTGAACTTTTCTGATTACCTCTGCCTACCTGCCTTCCTCACCCTCATCTTACCCTATCCCTCCTTCCTCTGTTCCTTCTACCTAGTTTTCCTTCCTTCTTTCCCCTGTTCTAGGATCTAAATTTAGAACTTCCAATGGACTCTTCAAGAAGCTGAGTCATGAAAGTAAGTGCCTACTAGGATTTGGTCAACTTCCCAGGAATCTTTTTTCTATCTCCCTAAACATATTAACCCTTAATCTATTTCCACCCCTTTGTCCAAACTGATGGTTCTTGAAACATGGATACTTTAGCATCAAATACAAAATTCTGTGTGTGTGTGGTGTGTGTGTATGTGTAGAGTCCAAGGAGTCTGTGAGCCTTGCCTCCCCAGGGAAGTTAAGAACCACAAGTCTAGATATTTTATTATAATATAAAAGATGAATTCATTTTTATAAAATAAATACAAGGATATGAGAAAGATAAAAATCATTTAAAATGCTTCCAGTTTTCAAAGCACTCTTATACCCATAGGGGAGGCATCAAGGGGACTCCTTTATAAACGTGGAACAGTGACCTGAGCTATCCATCATATCAGCATATCAAATACACTGTTGAAAACTGCACAGAGCTGTGATAAGCTGTGTCCTACATTCCAGGGAATGTACAATACTCTCAACAAGATGACAGATTGAGGGTTTTATCCAGAAACAAATTATCTTTGTTTGCTTCTGACCTGTAGAAGTTCACATTTCTTGGGTTATGTGGACTTGAGAGGCATTTACCTTTTGAAAAAGGAAGTGCACCATTGCTGCCTCCAACAGATGCAGATTTTTGGTGGGTGTGTGCCTGATACATATGTGCCAAGTCCAAGAAATCATTTTGAGCAATGATGAATAATGATCTTGGATGTCTGGAATTCAATAGTCTGTGCAACCACTGGCATCTTACTTCATATGGACTTCCTCGTATCCTATACTCTACCCAGCCCTCCTGGCAGACTTGTTTAATAGCCTTTCAGAGCTTTAATTAAAACTAACTAACTTATGTCTTAAGACATAAGATCACAAGCTTTCTTTAGAGGGCAGCCCTACTTCAGAGACTAGCAGAGGAAAGAAACGGTTCATGCCAAATGAAGGTTCCTTTCTCTTAGTAAAAGTGTACAGTTAAGGAAGGTCATGTAGGAGAGTGTGCATTCACTTTCAAGCAACACCAGAGAAAAGTTTTATCACCTAACAAAACCAGGGGATGGTGCTCTAACCACAAGAGAGTTGATAAAATAGAAGGATCTAGGTCTGAGGGACCAGGGCATTTGGATTGGGGCCCCATCTTCCTTAACCAATCAAGTGGTCTTGGTAATCATTTGACCCCTAACAATAATGGCCACGATTAAATAAGTAAGAGATTATCTATTGTTATCACATTTTATCCTCAAAGAGGCTGATGGGGAAAAAAAAGTGTTGACTTCCATTCTATAAAGAAGGAAACTAGGATGATGTGAAGGTAGGTAATTTGTCCAACATCGTATAGCTGATATGTAGGGAGCATGGTTTCTATCTAATCTCAAAGTTTATATTCTAATCTACAACCTTCTATTGCTTCTTTCCAAAGATTAATCAACAAATCTTTGTACTTCTGGATATTTCTTCATGTTTTTCTTCTAAGCAGATGGTCATAATAATAAGGCCTACCCTTCTGTGCATGAGTATATACTTACATTTGGTCAGGTACTACGCTAAATAAGATGTTTTCTCAGAGATACAAATGAAGAAAGCATTATTATCCTTGTATTGGTCAGGATTTTCCAGAGAAACAGAACCAATAGAGGATACATATTGCGTTGTCTCACATGATTACAGAGGCTAAGAGGTCCCAAGGTCTACAGTCCACAAGCTGGAGACACAGGAGGGTTAATGAATGGTATACATTCCAATCTGAATCCAAGACTGAAGGCAGGAGAAGACCAATTTGTTAGTTTGAAGACAATCGGGTGCTGGGGTGGAGGGCAGAAAATTCTCATTTATTCAGCCTTTTTGTTCTATATAAGCCTTCAACAGATTGGATGAGACCTACCCACATAAAGGAGAAGGATCTACTTTAGTCAGTCTACCAATTCAAATATTAATCTCATCCAGGAACACCCTCACAGACATACTCAGAATAATGTTTAACTAAATGTTTGGGCACCCAAGGATCCAGTCAAGTTGATACATAAAATCACAATCACAATCCCCCAAGTATTTAAGAGGAAGATGAGGTTCTTAGGAAGTTGTCTGATGTCATCTATCTGCTGGGAAGGGGATGCAATATACAAGCATTGGTTGCTAAAACCTAGTTTCCTTTTGGCTCCTCCATCCTCCTATCCATACCCATTTGAGAAGGTTTTATCCTTCTTAATAGTGGAAAGAAATGGGGAAAGTAATCAGGGGAGACAGTTATGTAATTCCTAGTAACCCAAGTAAATTTCCAAAGCCATGGGGTATGGATTGTGAGCTCTGTCATCTACTTGTCCTGCAGTTTCCTTCCTTGAAGAGATGGCTCCAGCTGCAACACGTAAGGTATTAAGGAATCACCAACATACACCTACCTCAATAATATCAGAATGAGATGGAACAAGAGATTATTAACCAAGAGAGTCTCGAGCTTCCATTTATTTATAACCCAAGTCCATCTCCTCATGGTCTCATCCTTTGTCTATTGCACATATACCTCAACCTTGCAAATTGTATTCTAATACTTCCTCTAAGATGAAGTTAACTAGGTCATGTGCTACTCTGCACCTAATTATTGTTAACTTTACTTTCATTTATTTTCATTATATCATTAATATGAGGAGGGTGCTCATACCTGGGCAACTAGGAGTGATGCCTAGTCTTTTGCTCAGTCTTTTCAACTCAGTTGGAGCTATTGGTGTCCAACAACATTCTTGGCTTACACTTAGAGTCACAAAAATTTAAACACTCTGTAGTGTTTTTTGTTTTTTAAAGATTTATTTATGAGAGAGAGAGAGAGCAGGGGGAGGGGCAGAAGGAGAGGGAGACTTCCTGTTGAACAATGTGGGGCTCCATCCCAGGACCCTGAGATCATGACCTGAGCCAAAATTAAGAGGCAACCACTGGTCACTTAACCAACTGAACCACCCAGGCCCTCCTCTGTGGTGCTTTTTGTATTTGTGGTTTTCTACCAATATTTCTAATTAATTTACTGACAATTCCAATTAAACCCAATATATTTTTCTCCTCCCATGCAATACCTTTCCTTCTATGTTATTCAGCTCCAGAATTTAACCCTTCAGCATCTTCAAGTGGAAAACCATGATATTAATACCTGTTCTGCTGACTCCATAGGGTCATCATGAAACATGCATGCAGTACCTGGACTTCCACGTTTATTTTTTTCATAATTTAAATTTAATTTTGTCTAAATAATGTATAGCAATGTTTTGTTTTTAAAGATTTCATTTATTTATTTGAGAGAGAGAGAGAGAGAAAGAGAATAGAGTGAGAGAGAGAGAGAGCATGAGCTGGGGAGAGGGGAAGAAGGAGAAGCAAACTCTCCACTGAGCAGGGAGCCTGATGTGGGGCTTGATCTCAGGACCCTGGGATCATGACCTGAGCCGAAGGCAGACACTTAACTGACTGAGCCACTCAGGTGCTCCAATACATGCAATGTTTTAAAGGTCAAATAATTGGGTGCCTGGGTGGCTCAGTGGGTTAAGCCTCTGCCTTCAACTCAGGTCATGGTTTCAGGGTCCTGGGATCAAGCCCCACATTGGGCTCTCTGCTCAGCAGGGAGCCTGCTTCCTCCTCTCTTTCTATCTCTGCCTGCCTCTCTGCCTACTTGTGATCTCTCTCTGTCAAATAAATAAATAAAATCTTTAAAAAAAAAAAAAGGTCAAATAATTACTGATAAACCTGTAAGGAGAAAGAAATGCTCTATATCTGATTCTCATTCCCCTTAGGCAAAAAACTTTCAATTTTCCTTTAGTGTTTTTGCTTGTTTGCCTGCTATTTGCCCCCATTTTTGCAAACAACCATGCTTTTTTAGGCATCTGGCCAGGTAAACCTCTATGGGTCTCTTGGCTCAGTTTGCAGGCTTGTATGTAGTTCTATTTTCTGTATGGTTCTTCACTCCATATCCATACCCCAGCTATGTCATATCCCCACCTATGAAGCCTCTTTGTTGCAACCTTTCAGGAGAGTAAACTTCTTTTCTTATCTTGAAAGGGAAGGAATATATAAGATAATGAAAAGTTCTAATGATCCAAAGAAAGGTCATCAAACTGTGGCCCACAGACCAAATCTGACCTGTAACCCATTCTTTGTAAATAAAGCTCTGTTGGAACAGTCATGTATTATCTGTGGTTCCTTTTGCATTACAAGTATAATAGTTGTGGCAGACATAAGATGCACAAAACCTGAAATATTTATTTACTATTTGGCCCTTTACAGAGAAAGTTTTCCAGCCCCTATACTTAAACACACTTTCAATCAATCCACCTATTTCTAACTCATCTTGTGCTGCCAACATCAAAATTACCCTGTGACTTCTATTCCTGAAACTTTTCAGGAATTTGTGGGACCTACTTCTTATCAGCATTTCACCATGACATGTGCTTGATTTTGGTTTTCTCCTCCCCAATTTGTCAGTTATCACTTCATCTTCCAAAAAAAATTGTTGATAACTCCGCTGCTGTTTTAACTCACATTCTCCTTGTTCCTAAAGGTAGATTTTTTTTTCCTTATCTTACTGTCATTTTGGTGGTGTTTGGGAATTTATCAGTTGGTACTTTTCAGAAAATAATAAGCCACTAAGGTATTTCAAGCAGAAAGGAATTTAATTTAGGAAATATCTATGTTTAGAACACAGTGGTAAGGGCTAGCGTTTCGAAGATCAAGTGAAGTCTCTGCTTGTTCTCAGGCTCATCATGTTAGCTTTCAGAGGTAGGAAGTTGCAGGAAGCACAGGAAACCATCTGCAGTGATTGCTGATTTTACGACCCTGATTTAGGTGTGACACTGCAAACGACCTATAGACCGCAGACCCACTGAGGCTCCATCTCTACACATTCTTGCCAAAGGACCTATAAAATGTCTGTCTCTTTTCTATCTTCCACCTAGCCTGGGAACACTTTGGCAAGGGATTCTGTTAACTGTGTTCCTGGCATGGAGGGGGGCGGGAGGCTCAGAAGGAAATGACCCTGCATCACCAGAGGTCTAGTGCAGAGAGCTAGCAGAGATGAGTGAGTGATTTCAATCTGCCATATTTAATTTTTCCACCCACCCCCACCTTTTCCTCTCCACCATAAAGGTTTCTGCAAAGCCACTGCTGCCTGCCTACTGGATGGACACTGCATTATAGGTCCACAGACACAGGTAGGATTCTTACCGTGGTATGACCTTGGGCAAATCATTCAGCCTTGGCTTTCCCTGGTCAGATGGGGAGGAAAAAAAAAATAACTACTTTATGAATGCTGCGAAGAGAAGTAAGACAGTGCATGTTAAATGTTTAATAAACTGTAAAACGCCACACAAAATGAAAGTAGAACTATGTAGACAAATTAATTCTGACTTATGTTTCTGACTCCAAAGAATAGCAATGTATGTCTCCAGGGAATATGTCTACTTGTCAATCTCATCTTGGACTTCTTTTTATCTATTCTTTTCTTTTCTTTTTTTTTTTTTTGTTAAAAAAAAAGCTATCTTAAACCCTAAATATAACAAAATGTCACCACTATACTACATTTATTTCATTCTTCATCAGCCTATGGCAGATGTTCTGACAGATAATGAGAAGCCTGAACAGCTCTAAGACTTGAGCAAAAGTGGCTCGATTCTACTTTTTACTACAAAGCCTTGTGTCTGTGTAGAGGCCTCAAGGTTACCAGATGTCATTATTTTTATAATTCCAACTGAGGTTTCTTATTGGCAATATCAATCTCAAGTCTTAAGTATATGTTACAGCCCCAAATAAATTTGTTAATATCTGTAGTGAAATAATAAAAACCAGCACTTTCACCAATTTGAAAATAGCTCCATTCTCCTCTTTTCAAAGCTAGTTTTCTGCTTTAGTTAGAACTACTAAGAAATTAGAATGTATTAAAATGTGTAGCAGGATGATGACCCAATGGAAATTAAATTCACTTTATGTTCACTCCTCTCTAGATGGATGGGCCAGAAAACTATGTTGGAGTCATAGGAAGCAGATTCTCTTAGAAGGATGAAGATAGAAGGCTTTTAAATTACTGAAAATAACTTTATTCAGAAGTGTGAGCATAGGGCCATCAGACCATTATCAAAAAGAAGGGAAGAAGGCATATTCAAAATCTGTGTGCTTTCAGAATTTAAAAGGAAAAAAGTCCAAAACTGTGGGAAGATCCTTGGAGGGGAAGAAAATAGGATAGTAATTCTGGATCCACATGAAGACAGATGCATGAACCACTTCTTAGATTCTCTGGCAAGGCTTATGCCCCAGGAAGCCCTGTCCTGGGTATGGTCCATTGACCCATGGGGACAGGCAGTCCATGAGATCAAAACTATATTCATAATATAGTAAGACACTATTTGCCTCATCCCCTTATTTTAACATTTGTCCACATGGTGCAAAACCTTGTGGGACAAACCACTTCCTCCTAAGCATGAATCAGGGCAGTGCACCAAACTACTGGTACTTAGGACATTCTTCATAGATATATGCTTACATTATAAAAAATGCCAGTTCTATTTAAGGATACTTTGAGTGAACAGGAACAGTATAAAGTAATATCTTTATTAAACATTAACCCTCAGGAACATGTCTTTTTAATATTCTGTATGACAAAGTGGGAAATACCCAAAAAACATATCTACTGCCTATGGAAGAGTGACGATTATCTGAGAGAAGAGCACTTTGTGATTTTTTGATTTGCTAGATGAACTAGCTGCTTTTGTTTTGGAATACCCTCTTTGCTGGAAAGAATGCCTGACAAACAATAGTTACTTTGACTTGAGTAGTTGATGGATATTTTCTCAAAAATGAATGAACCTAGGGGGCCCTTTGGTGGCTTGGTTAAACATCCAACTCTTGATCTCAACTCAAGTCTTGATCTCAGGTTGTGAGTTCTTTAAAATAAATAAATAAATAAATTGAGAGAGAGAGAGAGAGAGAGAGAATGAACCTAGAGTGACTCATCCTGGTTTGCCAGGGACTTCCCTGGTTTTAGTGCTGGAACTCTAGCACTTTCCCAGGAACCCTTCAATCTTGAGCAAAGTGGAACTGTTGGTTACCCTAAGGGAACCTGCCATTTCAAGGAAAATACTGACAGTATTTGTTATTGATGATAAAATTTTGAGCTTTTAAACAAAAATTGCAATTTTGGAAAACTTGTACTGACCACTGTGAACCTGACAACTTTCCCAAATTTCAAGACTTTTTGACAAGATGAAAATGGTACTAGTAAATGTGATATTTTAAATACTTTATAATGAAATATTATAAATGTTTGGAAGATCTGCATATCTCCATGAACCAACATTTTCCAAATGGCCAATGCATGATGTTATAAAGTTTTATATGGATAAAACACCCATTTAAATAAGAGAAGTTAAGATAGTGCTTAAATAAGTCCAAGAGAAATCAATGAATTTTAATATAATAGAGTACAGTTATTGAAAATAATAGCTATAATGGTAGAAATATCTGAGCTCCAGTGCTTCAAAAGTCTTAATCATAACTCTAATGGGAATGAGTAAGGGACACCAAATTAACTTAGGGACAGAGCCATCTTCTCCCCAAAACTGATGAACACATACTTCTCTGTCTCCTTTGTCAAATTACTTCTATGATGACATTTCTGAAGACAGTAGGCTTATCACTTTAGGGATTGCATAATGTGAAGGAAACCTAACAATAACATTTTTGTCTTGTCCTTTAGAAATATAAATAGTAAATTCATTTCCTCCCTTTTTGTCTCCTACTTCATCTGCCTTGTCAGTCTTCAATCCTGGATCAACTCAAACTTCTACTTTCTCTGCCTCTACTCTGTAGCTGCTGAGTACAGCTTGAGTACAGCTACAAATGATCTCATAACTATGCCAACTGGCATGATGAGCAGTGCATAGTTTGTAAGACCAGCTATGCCTACTGGCTCTTCAACAATTCCTTACTTTGCCCTTGTTAGAAACCTTTCTCATTCACATTTAGTTATTTTAAATCAGTATCCTTCTATTCTATGACAGATTCTCTTAAAGGTAAGTTCTACACCAGTGTTTCAAGGAAACACTATATTCAGGAGAACTCAGTTAACTAGGTTGGTGAAAAAGGATCCTGAGAACATATATTTTTCAGAAACACTGGACCAAACAAAAAAAAAAATAGATTTCTTTTCTGCAGGACCTCTAAGCAGGACTTCACCTGGCTTACATGCATTAAGACATTAACGAGGGTCAAAACGTCTTCCAAACTTCTGAGTACCTTGTTCTTTGTTCGCAGAGCATCTAGGACACTTGTGTTCCACAATACACATCTGGGGAAGTATTTATTCCCTCTAGCCATCCCTGCTTTTATTTCTCCTAATTATTTATTTTCTAAATCAGTAATGGCTTTCTAATCATTTCCAGTTAAATGTTTATAGTCCTAATATTCAGTACACTAGAATGGTAAAGCACATGAATGGTAGAATCAGACATCCTAGGTTGGATTCTTGGCTTAGCCCCTTACTAGTTCTCTGAGCTTGAGAAAATTACTTAACCCCTCTTTGTGTTATAATTCTCATCTTAAAATGGGAACAATAATTGCACTTATTTATATTGTAAAGATTAAATGAAACATATATAGAGTTTTTAGAACATGGTGAATACTGTGAAAGTGTTAGCTATCATAATTATCTATTTGATATAGTTAGCTTTTGGAGAGAAGAGACCAGTCTTATTCATTTCTATATCCCTTTTCCATTGCACAGTTCCTAGTACAATTTAAGAACCCCCCAAATTTTTTTAAGATTTTATTTATTTATTTATTTGACAGAAAGAGAGAGCAAGCACATGCAGAGGGAGTGGCAGGCAGAGGGAGAGGGAGAAGCAGGCTCCCTCCTTAGCAGAGAGCCTGATATGCCGCTCCATCCCAGAACCCTGGGATCATGACCTGAGCCTAAGGCAGGTGCTCAATCAACTGAGAAACCAAAAAAAAGAGCTTAATCAATAGTAATACCTACCATTCTTATAGAATTTTACAATTTACAGTATACTTTTGCACATACTAACTCATCAGATTGTTACAAAATCTTACTAGATAGCCAAAGTAAGAATTAATATTTGTTTTCCTCTACGGATGAAAAAGAGAAGGAACAAAATGAAATAAAACAAAATCAAATTAGACAATTTCCCCATCCCCAAGATTATACAGGTTAATATAGGCAGAATGAGAACTAGAACTCTGGTTTTGGACAATTATCTAACACTCCATCTAGCACTCTCTGAAAAAAATATTACAGAAAGTATTGGGACATCCCAATGTGACAAAACAATGTTCTGTCATAGATGAAATTATTGCAATTGAAAAAATAATCTGACTTTTAACTTCTTAAATGTGTATTGTTTACTTGAGATAGAAGAGCCATCTAGAATAAAAATTATTTTAAACAATAAGAATAAACAATTTCAAGATGGCATTTGGTTCTGAACAAAGAATGGCAATTTGAGTTTTATTTGGCATGCGAGGCAGAAAAGCATAAAAGATGAATTACAGTCTCATTCTCTGAGTATAAATGGAATGTCCCAAATCAAACTGCTCTTTTGAATTCTATGAAGAAATTTAGAAACAAATTAACCATGTGGAATATCAATAAATGCACTTCTGGTGAGGGGGGCTGAACTCCTGGGCTGATGGACATAGAGACATGAGAAATCACTGCTTGTTAAAATGGGCAAGATGCTCTAATACAATGCCATTTTGCTTGTTAAGCATTATCCAGCCAATATCATATCTGTCAGCCCATATCTGTCCATAGAGAATGGTACTTAATATTCCACAGAACACTTAGTTATATGCTATTTTCCCTTTGAGCCAAATTAGCCCTTTTTCCTCCTTACCAGCTTCTTAGGTATTCATCTTGAGATTTCCACTGGTCTCCATCCTCACCCATTTTCTCTTTGGTCTTCTGGACTCTGAACAATGTCAGACACAGTAGCTGTCTGGGCCATCCTGCCAATTCTGGTGCTTACATCCTGATTCTGGACTCTTTGCCTTACCTACTGGTCATCTGAGATATGCTGAACCTGGGCTTAGTTACTTTTATCTATCATCCATCTATTCTCTATCTATCTATCATCTGTCAATCATCTATCCATCTACCATCTATTTTTAAATTTTATTTAAAACTTATTTTATTATTTATAATTTATTTTATTAAAATTTCATTCATCTATTTTTAAATTTTATTTATTTATGCATACATACATAGCAGTAGGATATGCCAGGGTTCTATGTTCTATGCCAGCGGTTGGCAAACTATGACCTATAGGCAAAATCTGACTTACAGCCTATTTTTGTAAATTGAGTCTTATTAGAATACAAACATCTTCATTCATTTTTGTGTTGTCTGTGGCTACTTTTGCAGTATAAAAAAGGAGTTTCTTATTTGCAACACAGACCATATGGCCCACAAAACTTAAAATACTTAATAAGTAGACCTTTAAAGAAAAACTTTGCTGACCACTCTACTGCACTAACAGAGATCCCAAATGTGGTATTTTGTTCATATTGCTTCTGTCTTCCTGACCTTCCAGCCAAGCCCAATACCACCCACAGCTGTCCTGGCCTGCCCCATCCAGAGATGACAACCCATTAGTTGGCTATCACTTATGACTAGGTAGCTGAGGTCTATTAGCAATATCTGTGTTGACTTTTCTTTCAGGATTATGATTCTACCAGGGGAGGCATCTTGACTAGTGCTTCTTCTGTGTTCCTCCTATAGAGATCTTACTGCAAAATTTGGTTCATCTCTTGCTTCCATTTTTCTTTAACTTTCGATTTCGTCAAGAGGAAACACATTCCTCTTGATGACATAAGCTCTTCTGAGGTACTCAATTCAGGATATCTCCCTTGGGCAATACCCATGACTCCTAATTTTTTTTTTTCCTCAGTCCTCTCCTGGTTTCTGAAAACTCTTGACCTTGAAGAAATTCTCAGAAAAAAATACATTATAGTATCTCAAGTGCCAGTATAGGTGTGAGTGAATGAAGGCCAGTTTAATATGTTTGCTTTTCTAAGGTGGTCATGCTTTAAGAGAGTTTATTGTATATGAAAAGTAATGGTCCATTTCAAAGAGGATGTTCTTGGTTCTTGGTTCTTGGTCCATTTCAAAGAGGATGTTCTTGGCTAAACTTCTTAGCATCCTTTGGATTTCATTAGAAAGCAACCACTTGCTATTTTGTGTGTAATGACCTAGCTATCACCAAGACTTCTACCAATAGCCTCAGTGTGGCCATTAATTCTGTTAACATCTAGCCTTGATTCTTTCCAAATTTCTTCTCCTACCAAGGGAATGTACTAGTCACTTCTACATCCTCTCCACTTAACAATCCTCTTTTCCTAGCAGGAAAAGCAACCCATTTCTTTCCATGAACTGATGCACTTCATGAACTTGTTTCTCCCAGATGACATAAACTAGATGTAAGATTCTTATGGGTAGGAACACGTTATTATTAAGCTTTGAATCTTCATAGGCAAGTACAATGCCCAGAAATGAAAATAAATAATCCCTACTAATTCAATGTAGTCTTGCATGTCCTTGAACATGTTCAAGCATAAGAGCACATTCATCCTCAGTTCCCCTGCTTCACCATCTCCATTCAGTGCCATTCTTCACAATCCAAAATTGGCAATGGGAGAACCATATCTCTTGTACATGTAAGGTGAATTATTTCAGAAGTACTTTTCATTCATTTTTAACATCTTGGTGTTTTCTGTATGAATTGGTTATATGTAAGCCACTTCGAAGGAGGTTTCCAAGCATTCTGTTTCCTTTTTATCATACTTCTCCGTTTAATACAATGCTTTAAACATAATTCATGTTCTTCTAGCCTAAGATCTATCTTAAAAACACAAGTTTGACTGAGGTGTTTCAAAGATGTTTCTTCTGTCAAAAAATGACTCATTTCATGCCACTTCTGATGACATCACACACTTTGTAGAGCATTATTCTTTGTATCTTGTAAGGTTTGTCTCAGAACTATGACAACTTCCTCCTAATACCTCTAGTTGCTTCCAACTTTAAGACATTCTTCACATGGCCACCAGAGCTATCCTGTTAAAGTTGAAACAGATTGGAATGCCCTGACCCTTCATACCTACTTGACCAAATACTAGTTCTTCAGGAATCACCTCATATCTCCATGAAGTCCTCCTAAACTTTCTTATCAAAATAATTTCCTTGTTACCTAAAGCTCCACAGCACTGCACATCTTCATGACAACAGATTTGAAATTCTGAAGGACACATATACATGGATACATAGGGACCAATAGCCAAATAAAAAAGAAGGTGTCAATTATCAATTGAACCAAAGCATTACGTCCCAATTCAGAACTATGGTAATACTTGGTTGCAGCTTATAGATTAGTCCCTGGGCCTAAGGAGGGCCTCTCTCAACTAAGTCTCAATAGAACTTCCAAGTAGGTAATGAGGAAAAAGAGTACTGGCAAGATAGTGGGGATCTCTTGTGGCAGGTCTTGGCTCAAAACCCTCTTCAACCTAACCCCCATTCACAGAGAGAAATGAGAAAGTGGAAAAGGGTCTCAGGTATATGCATGACAATTTGACATAAAACAAACCTACCATTTAGCAAATGAGATCTAATCAACATCTCATGATCTTACCAGTACTATCAATATTTTCTATTTCAGAAGTAGAGAAGGAGTGGGCACATGACCTGACCACGGGGGACAGAAATCTAACTCTTGCTCTTCTATTTTCCATCTTTTTATCTTGTTTACCTGTGGAATTTATAGCCAAAGCCATTTTCCATGACAGGCCTGACTGCCTCTTTGGAGAAGGAAAACAAGGTAATATCAGAAAAGTTGGGCTCCTGTAACATTCACCTCTGTTTCTTTGTGCTCCAAGAACTAGAGTCAATGATATTTTACTTCTTGCTCTCCCAGGTTGCTAAAAGTGGGAGATTTAGGACATTAATTAAGTTAGCTCCAAGATCATATTATATCCTGGGCAATATTTAACTGCAATTCTATTTCCCTTCTCAAGTTATACTCACTATATATTGGGATAATATCTTTTAAAGTTTATGAATCTTCTCTTCTCTAATATTTATTGAGCTTAATCCCAGTTTACACTCAGAAGTCCTCCTGAGGTTTGGCATTTAAATCAGGTTTTCTGAAGTTACATAATGATCATTGCATGATAGTATGGATCAAGCTACACCATGTCCGAGGTATACCAATATCTTTTTATTTTTTATTTATTTTTTTTAAAGATTTTATTTATTTATTTGACAGACAGAGATCACAAGTAGGCAGAGAGGCAGAGAGAGGAGGAAGCAGGCTGTCCGCAGAGCAGAGAGCCCGATGTGGGACTCGATCCCAGGACGCTGGGATCATGACCTGAGCCGAAGGCAGCGGCTTTAACCCACTGAGCCACCCAGGCGCCCCCGAGGTATACCAATATCTTAAGTTTGAGTTCCCTCAAACTTCCCCCAGAAAAATTAAATCTAATTGATAAAAAACACCTGTTCTGGTTGTCCCAAAGTTATCAGAGTCCCATAGAAAATAATTTCCCCAAATTAGCTTTCTCTTAGTCATTTAATTAGACGTAGCCAGAGATTACTTCATTCAGATGTTTGTTCAAACTTCATATTAGAATTTTTTATGGGTATGTCTCTCTCTCTCTAATTACACTGGACATTCACAGAGGGCAGGGACTATTTTATTTATTTTGGTATTCCTCAGAGACTTGGCATGGTGCCTTTCATTTGGTGGCCACAAGATACATGGCTGTCAAGGAGATAATGCAGGAGGTTTTCAACTGTTATGTTTAACTCCCTGGGTTTGGTCTAATGTTTTTACTACTGTGGAATGGCAATCAAATTATTGAGAACTTTGGAAATGAGATGCTTTCCTATCTGAGTAACTTTTCTTCATCATCATGACCCATATGAGCATTGGTTCTATTGGCCATCAAAAAGATCCAGAAGGTTCCAGGGATCAGATACAGCACCACAATGATCAGAACCAGACCCTAACCCAGTGGAGTGCCCAAGAGTGGCTAGAAAAAGGAAAAAGGGGTTCCCAGCCAAAAACAAGATTGTTATTGTGTGCTTTTATGCACTGAAAAACACAACAGCAAGGCTTGAGTCACTCCAGAAATGATGCCTGATTTGATAGAATTTTCAGCTCTCCCACTTATTCATTATAGATAGCTGTGTGAAAAGATTACCCCAAAACTTAGTGCCCAGAACAACATGTATTATCTCACAGTGTCTGTGAGTCAGGAATCCAGGTGCAGCTTAGCTGGGTCCACTGGCTCAGGATGTCTCACAGGCAGTAATCAAAGTGTCAGCCTGAGTTGTAGTCATCTCGAGGCTCTACTGGGGAAAGAGCTGCTTCCAAGCTCAGTCACATGGTTGTTGGCAGGATTCAGTTCCTTGCTGGTTATTGGACTGAGGGCTTCTGTTCCTCTGGCTGTTGACTGGAGGCCACCCTCAGAGCCTTGCTACTTGAGCTTCTCCAGAGATCAGCTCCCAAGATGGCAGCTAGCTTCATCAGAGCAAACAAGCAGACAGTACCAGAGAGAGTACAAGTGGGACAGAAGTCACCATGTCTTTGTAAACTAATCTTGGAAGTAACATCCCGTCCTTTCTGCCATTACTATTCATTAGAATTGAGTCACTGCTCTCGAGGGGAGGAGATTACACAAGGGCAGAAAACCAGGAGGCAGAGATAATTAGAGGCCATTTCAGAAGCTGCCTACCATATCCACATTCAAGTGTAAATATGTGCCTATAGCATTTAGCCTTCTTCCCATGCCCTGTCCCTTTCTTGCTCATCTTATGCTATTCAGGACCAAGATCAAATACGTGGCATTCTCAATAACCAAGCTAGAGCCTCTTCAGTTCCTCAGCCACAGTAGGGGTAACATTTCATTCTGTCAGCCAAACCATCGTACCAAGAAGCTGCCCTGCATTATTTCTTTTTAGATTCTGGAGAACTTTAAATGTTTAAATGTTTTGGTCTCCAGTTCAAAGCACATTCGTGGTTTCCACTGGAGAACAGAGTTAGAAACGCTGTTGAAATAGAGACTTTGACATTAATATCATTTTCATTAAGTTTTTCTTCATGAGCAAGAGAGTAGGGAGTAATGGTCCCCTCTGAGTTTCTTTTTGCATTTTTTTGATTACATATATTCTATTGCTTCTTGCTCAGGGCAAAAACTCAAAACTCTCTATATGCGGAAATCAGTCTCCACCAAAACAAAGATTTTATTCCAAAGTGTTATCATATAGAAAGTAACGCTTCTGATAGAGGCCTTTGTGTTTGCTTGCTCTCTTCAGCACAATGAAATGAAGATTAATTTTACTGCAGCCTAAGCCAAAAATAATACTAATGTTCCTTCCATTGCGTCGTTTCCCACAGAGCCATGCAATATAAGCCCCTCATCTTCACATCCTCCCTGCTATCTCACAACTGACTGAAAGGGACAGTCTGAGCTCATATCAATACCAGCTTCCAAATCCTAGGCCACCCCTAATAATCTTCTTATGCTATATTAGTCCTTCAGCCACAGCCCAAAGAGCAGAGAAGTAAAGGGAAGTCAGCTCTGGGATATGAGGAAGGACTTTCAAAATGTCTTTGACTCACCTAATGAAAGATTATTTTGAAAGGATAAATAATCATCGCAATAAGCCAGTTCGCTTCTTCACAGATCAGTCCCTCCATTGTCCCAACCTAATTAGAGTAATTTGTATTTAAGGCGATATTGATTTTCCATAATGGTTTTTCCTTGTTATTACACACATGACAACATTCTCCTTACTTAACCTGGACAACAGTCTTATTGACTGATGTGTGGAAACTCTTGCCCAGAAATCTACTGCTGGCACCGAAGTCTCAAGAAGAGAAGAGTTCAAGTTGCTGTTCCTGGTGTTATTGAATATATAAATAAACCATGGAAATAGCAGAGGGCCAAGAAAGGGAGGGCTGCATTTGTCTGACCTTGTTGGAACCCTTGTGCTATGGGATTCGGCTGCTCAATTAAAATAAGTTTTGTCGGTCTTCCTCTTGGCTGGGGGCCACCTGTGCTCACTGAATGGTAACTCTGGCCCATTCCGGGAACAGGTAAAATTGAAAAGTCTTTTTATTTCCATAGGCTTAAGCCAAACCCCTCAAAACAGGCTATTCCCGAGCTGAGCTGGAGCAGGGCTAAAGCCTCAGTTGGCAGCCCATGTGCGGCCCCTCCTTGACGAGCCGGCTGCCGCTCTTATCCACTTCAGCTGTCTTTTAAAAGCCTCCCTCTCACAAAAGACAGAGCTGATCTCAAGGGCCTGGGAAAATAGAAAATTCTCACACTGTGATGGGAAACACTGTCAAGACCCGAAACTTTGTAGTGAAGCATCAGACACCAGTGTGTACTCACAGATAAAGTGAGGGGATGGGTCTATGTAGGAGACACGAGAACAACAAAATTAAAATAGACCAGGAAGCTGGAGTTTAAAATGTTGGAGAAGGAACTCAGATCAATTCACTCTTCAGAGAGTGGCCGGCTAATGTTCTGGTCATTTATGAACGAGGGCATATTTTTTTGTTCTTTTCTTCTTGACCTCTAAATAGAATCTTAGGATGTGTGTGTGTGTGTGTGTGTGAGAGAGAGAGAGAGAGAGAGAGAGATTGAGAGAGAGAGAGAGAGAGAGAGATTTCTAAGCCTGATCCCTTTGACATTTTTGCCAGGGGTCAGAAAGTAGATCTCTTCCTGGTGGAAATGAATGTTAACTGTGAAAAGGTAGAGTTCTTGTCTTGCTCGTTTCTGGTATTTGTTTTTCTGGTTTTGGTGGCTCGCCATCCAATCAAAGCCACAGCCTTGAGAAAGCATACCACTTGAAATAGTTGTATCAGGTTGTTTTAAGTATTCATATTTCTATCCCTCCTGAGAGATTGACAGTGTGCATCAGTCCACCTATGTGTTTATGTAGTTCTTATCACCAAAGCACTCTGAAAGTCCAAGGATAAAGACAACATATTCTACCCACACCAGGCGATTAGGATGAGTTGTCCCTGCTGATTGATGGAAAAGTCGAGAAACGTCACAGGCAATGCCTTACTTTTGGGCAGGTGCCCTTTAAATAGATTTTAAATTCTATAAGAAGCAGGTTTCAAAAGCATATTAATATACATGACAATGCATCACACAGCAAAGGGAGTGTTTGAGCTTTCAAATGTTCTGGGACTGCATCTTCCAACAGAAATTGTGATTTCATTAGCATTTACTACTAGCCTTCCAGAGACGTTTGCCAAAGGGATGAAAGCAACAAAAAAACCAACAGCAGCTCTTCCACAGGCCAGCACATAGGTGCTAATTAGTGATAGTTTTCCTTTACAGGCAATGGCCCAGGATGCAGGACTCGAGACCATAGACCTATTTCCATTATGCCTAGGAAAACAACAAACACGTTGAACGAAAGGAAAATTTTACTTTGTGGAGGTTTTATGTCAACTAATGGCCTCCAAAGCTACAAGGAGCTATTCTGCTGAGGATTCTGAGAAGTTATTTTCTACAGAGGAAATTAGCCTCTGCCTGAGTAAGGTGAGCCTGAATTTTCCAGCAATGAGACTGTTTCAAAACAGAATTGATGAGTTGCAGAGGGAGGTAGGAGCAATATTCCTGGAGTAAAAATAAAAATAAAGTTTTGGCTCTCTCTCTCTCTCTCTCTAATGAACCTATGCTAACTTAGCTACTCAAAGCTCCTAATTTTCCAGAATAGATTCTTCAGTGAATCAGTCAATACCAGTGGGGCCCATTTATTCACCATGTGCCATGCTTTCTTATCTCATTTCCTTCTCATTATAACTCTGTGAGGAAGGCATTATTATCCCCACTTTTCAGATGGGCAAGATTAGAGTCTGTGAGGTTGCATCACACAAGTATAATGTGAGCGAGCCAGATCTAAACCAAAGCCTTTGACTTACTCAAATGCAAGGTCTTTATCTATCTGAAAGACATATGAAGGTAAGACCAACCGTGGCCCCAGATGTTGACTGGAGCCTGGACAGATTGCATTGTTTGAATGACTAAAACCCTATGTGATACCGCTGAGCATCTTATAAGTAGGTTAATTAAATCACTTATCTCTTCACTCCACCTGATACTGTGAGAGACAGGGGCTCAACGAATCTTTGAAGCACAACTGTTCATTCCATAATGATATACTGGACACCTACTGTGTCAAATACAGTGCCAGTTGCTGAACCTCAGAAAGAGAAGCTTCTTGGCTGGTTTGCTCTCTTTGGCCTACGGCAGTGCTTCTGGGCAGAAGTTAGAATGGTAGAATCTGTTTATAGATGAAAAGTGGAGAGAGAAATAAACAGAATTTGGAGAAAGAGGAGGTTGCGCTATTGAAGAAGACAGGAGTGGGGCTGGCTAAACCTTTGAAAAATATATGCATGACTAACTATCCTTTGAATTTTGAAAAGGGCACATTTAGAAAGGGCACAAACCATGTTGTGCACTGGGAATACACTTCTTTCTAAGTGATGATTTAGGATGGAGTAGTAAAACATAGTCCCAGAAGTTTAGGTTATGTTCAGGAAGGCAGCACTGGAAAGGGTTATTGGGCCAAACCCATGATGTTCATTTGAAGCAGCCATCAAATATGAGATCCACATACTTTGTCAAGCTCCAAGGGTCAGCTCAGAAACAGATCCCCTGGCCAGCCAGCAGTGGTCTGATCCTAAATGAGAAGCCTTGGTTTCATGTTCTTAGTCTGAGAGCTTAAGTAGCTTCCTGCCCTCCAAAAGAATGTCCATGTAAATTAAATTTAAATGGAGACTGGGAAGTGTGAGCAAGAGGGTTCTAGGCAGAAGGTCTAGCATGTTGCCCTTCTGTGAGGATTTCACTCCTCTGCAGTGTTTCCTCTTGATCAACACAGAAGGTGTGTCAATAAGGAGTAGGGTACAGGGAAGATGGAGTACTCTATCTTGAGATGACTGAGATGCATCTGTCACATGAAATCCTTGTCAATAATGTTCCCTTTGTACCGTAATTAATGTGTGTCGAACACTTTTCTATCTTTTGCTCAGATCTGTGTCCGTGTCCAACGTTTCTGGGCAGCTTCCAAAATGGTGATAGGCAGACTTCTGACAAAAATAGTTGTTTCTGGTTTTTTGGTTGTTGTTTTTTTTTTTCCTTTCCTCTTCCATTAGCCATGGCCTCTTGCTATGTTGAGTCTCACAAATGGACACAAACCAATCAATCACCCTTATAAAAATGTCAAAATTCATCCTTCCCTACTGTGAAATGAATACACTGACCTTAACACAAATGTAGAAATAAATTAAAAAAAAAAAAAATCTATGCCCACAATGGACCCCCGGCTGCCACACACAGATTTCCACACATTTCAGTTTGACAAGGCTGACAATGCTGAGAAGAATTTCTTGCTTCTTTTTTTTTTTAAGCTAGAAACAGATAAATATGCCCCCAAATTTACTAATAAGAACTTACTTATACACAGGGGCTGTACCTGTCAAGAAGTGTGGATAGGAAGAGCCATTATCTGTCCAGAAGGAAGAAATGAGAAAAAGATGAATCTAACACAGTGAAGGCAGAAGGGAGGCTCATTTCATATTGTCTTTAAAAACACAAAACCATGAGTTTCCTCAATCTAGAGGCCATCTGATATTTAACTGTTCCACTCAGTGTCAGCCTCTATGCATCATAACTCCAGGTAAAAGTAGAAGCCCTGAACTTGGCAGATGCCAACTCTAGTCCTGGCTCTGACATTGGCCAGCTCTGTGACCTTGAGCCCATCAGTTAATCTCTTTAACTCTCAAGTTCTTCATCTGTAAAACAATCCTATCTCCTAGAGTGCTGTGGCAGACCTCTCTTATCTTCACCAGCCCGCCCATCTATTTCTATTCTTTTGGTGACAGACCTTTAATTATCTTCAGAGGAGCACTCTTTCCAAGCCCAAGACCTCTGGTTTTAGGGGATGTCCCCACCTCAGGCTCTCGGGAGGGGCTGTGAGATCTGCACCTGGACTTTCAGAACACTGCAACCCTTGGACCGGGAGCTGCTTCAAGGTCATGCAAGTGACATAGACTGGGACAATGAAACTCCTGCTAAATATATTTTAGGGAATTATCGGTGAAAGTGATCTCTGGGTGCTAGAGTAACTGAGCTGTTACCTGGGTGGCTCAATGGGTTAAAGCCTCTGCCTTCAGCTCAGGTCATGATCTCAGGGTCCTGGAATTGAGCCCCGCATTGGGCTCTCTGCTCAGCAGGGAGCCTGCTTCCTCCTCTCTCTCTGCCTACCTGCTAGTGATCTCTCTCTCTCTCTCTCTCTCTCTCTGTCAAATAAATAAATAAAAAAATCTTTAAAAAAAAAAAAAAAAAAAAAGAATGAGACCTGAAGCTGCTGGAAGACTTGAAGAAAGCCTGCCTAACTAAGCACGAACCTGAAAAAGACAGAGAAGGGAGCTGGAGAAAGACAGATTTAAATCCCTGGGTCCTCCTATAGCTCTACATTTTTTGGTTCTATAAGTCGATAGAAGTCAATAAGTCAATTTCTCTCTTTTGCACTGAGTTGTTTGAATTGGATTTCTGAAAATTTTCACTGAAATAAGCCTAATTTATACAGGACTTTTGAGAATTAAATAATATACGTAAGTACCTGTTATATAGGAAGGGCTCAATCAAAAGTGTCATACGTTGTTGCACGCATACACATATGCCTGTGTATGTCTGTGTGTGTGCCTGTGTATTTGCATGTTTCTCCCTGTAGCACCTGAAAGTTGACCAAAGGGACAAGAATCAGAAAAACAGACAAGGCTTCCAGCAGTGGCTCTGCCCACAGCTACTGTAACCATCCACCCAGACACTTTCAATCCTGTGTTTAGCAAACAGGTCACTTTTCTCAACTTCCCACTCACTTTGTACAATCTGACCACCATGATTTGTAACACTGAAATTTAAGAAGAGAGAGAAAGAAACAAAGGAAGGAAGGAGGAAGAGAGGAAGAGAGGACAAAGGACAGCAGGGAAGAAGAGAGGAAGGACATACCAGGCATTGTTAAGATTTTAAAGGATGTATGATTGTCTTGGGGCTTTTGGTCTCATGACTCTAATTCTTACACACCCCTGGGGTTGCGTTCTTGCTGGGATCCCATGGTTTACTCTGGATCCATCACATTCTATCTGTGCTCCATTTCCTCTCTAAAAACCTGTTTTCAGAAAACAAATAAATAAATAACCTGAAATCTACTCAGCAGGAAATAACTGGTCATTGATTACAGAGTTGTTCTTTTCATGGAGATTTGCATTTTAAAGGAGCTCAAACCAAAAACAATGTAACATCTTCAGGTGTCAAGGAGAAAGGAACTACTGATTGTGGAACACCTACTGTGTGCTGGGCAATTTACATAGTTTACACAATCCGCAGAACTCTGAAGAGAGGGAGAAATAAAACCCATTTTACAGATGGGGAAATATGCTCAAGAGAAGTTCAAAAACTTGCCCAAAGCCACAGAACTCAAAAGGGATGGATCTGGAATGGAATCAATGTTTCACTGACCCAAAGCCTGTGTTTTTGGTTTCGGTTCCTCCTGGTGACTCTAAGATCCTGACTGTCACTAACTTGAATACAACAGGCATTCTGGCCATGGAGGTAGGAGACAGGATTCAGAGAGACTGATCCAGCATCAGGATGACTTGGAGGCAGGACAGAGGGCAGTGGAGTGACAAAGTGGATTTTATCTGAGAAGATGAATTTTTAAATCCAATCACAGAAACCACCACAGCACTTTTCGGTTTTGTTTTTTGTTTTTTAACTTCAGTTAAACTGGTTTTCTAAACTACATACCAGCACCTAATCAGTTTGGCCCCTTTCTTTCTCCCTCCCTTTAATTTTATTTTAGCTTCCTGTCTTGTGTGGTTGTCTGTCGGGGTGGGGAGGGGGGAATTCTCTGTACTCTGTGGTTTCCTCTCTGCCATTCTCTGCTTTCTCCCACTGTAGTCTTAATTTGATCAGCAGTTATGAAAAGGGAACATTAATCCTGAGGAAAGGGACATTGTTCATGGCCAGACAGTTTCGGTATTGCTTCTACAGTGAAGTGTTTTGTGCTTGGATATGAGTTTTGCCCCTTGGGATGCTGTAACTCCTTGATATGAGAACAGAAAGAGGGACAAAGTTGCTAAGAAATGGACAGATGAGACTCGGTATGGGGAAGGCCTGTTAGAGAGCTTAGCAAGTTACTTAGCAAGTTCTAGATCCCATCTGAACCCTGAAGTGAGAGGGGCCTGGAAGATGCTGCTGTAGGAGTATGTGATCATGGGGGCACCGGTGGGGAGGGGCACATGGAGAGGGATGAGAAAAAGGAAGGTGAGGAAGCATGAGGTCAACCTTATCCATTGTGATAGGCCAGGTTCCTGTGCTGGAGAGTGTAAGCCTGAGGAATTTATTAATTATGATTGTAGGTATCATTTATATAGCATTTACGAGATCCTAGGTATCTTTCTAAGTGCTTCAGGTGACTATGCCATTTTTATCTTTACAGGAATCATAGAGGTAGGTATTACTATAACAGATGAGGAAAATGAGGCTTAAGGCTTAAGCAACATGTTCAGGACTTGCCATGCTCTTAATCGCTGCCTGCACCATCCCTTGAGTGTCTATTATGTGCCAAGGCCTTGGGCTAAGCTCCAAGGATATAGCCATGAATAAAAAAAAGGTCAGAGAAGTCTCAGCCTAGCGGAGGAAATAGGAGAATGAACTAACTGTATGATGACAGTATATAGCACAGTGCCCAGCCCATGAAAGGCATGAAGTAGATATTTATTGAATGATGGATAGATGGATGGATGGATGGATGGATGGATAGATAGATGGATGGGTGAATGGGTGGATGGGTGGAGTAAATATAGTGTGATAGCTGCGCAGGCAGAGATAAGCATGCTGGGGGAATACAGAGAAGAAGGGACCAAACCCATGTAAAAATAGGTGATGCTTGAGCTGACTTTTGAGTTGGTGTAGAAGTCCACCGGATGTTGACAACCACCCTAGGAGAGTGATGCTCTATTGTGATCTCACCATCACCTTGCTCCAGTAAAGCAGCCACGAGTTTTTCCCATTATCTGAGAATCGGAGACTATGGAGCAAAGACTAGGTCCCAACCTGCTCAGTCTCCATTTGCTCTCCCTCCCAGGGCACAGCTAAGCCTTTCTCTGACTTTGGTTTTCTCCTTTCTCTTCAGTACGGGTGGGCTAGCTACCAGAAGTGACATCTATTGCCGATGAACCAGATAGCTGCATTTTTTTGACAAAGGGTCATTAACATTTTAAAAGCAGAATTTTAAGTTTCAGGTCCCCATAGATAATCAGTTCAAGAATCATAACCACGATTAACAAAGCAACAATAGGAACAACATAAAATCTTGGTTATGTTATACAGCACTTCATAACATACAGTGGTCTGTCGATGTACATTATTTAATTGCAGATCTTAGCCCTGGGAGAGACAAAACAAATCATCCTTCTACCATTTGACATAGATGAGATTCATGCTCAAAAGAGATGAGATAAAGTATCTGTTGATCACTTCTTTTTTTTTTTTTAAGATTTTATTTAATTGACAGAGATCACAAGTAGGCAGAGAGGCAGGCAGAGAGAGAGAGGAGGAGGAAGCAGACTCCCCACTGAGCAGAGAGCCCGATGCGGGGCTCGATCCCAGGACCATGGGATCATGACCTGAGCTGAAGGCAGAGGCTTTAACCCATTGAGCCACCCAGGCACCCCTCTGTTGATCACTTCTATGAGCTGGTTCAATACTGGCTATTGAACATCCTTATCTCATTGAGACTCATGGTAGCCTGGTAAGTAGGAGGTTGTGTTTCCATTTTGGCACTAAATAAATTGAGGCTCAAAGAGGTTAAGCAACTTATCTGTGGGCCCCAAGGTGGTAAATGGAAAAACCAGGACTGCAAACCTAGCTTTTTCTCATCCTTGGTGAAGTGCTCTTTGCATTCTGATATCTTATTTTCTCATTTCTGAAGAGATTCAGAGAGAGGGGACTAGTAACCAAGAATCTTAATTCCTAATCAGGTTTGCATAGGCTATGACACGTGTTAGGCATCTTTGAAGTTACTGATCCACAGGTCACCCAAATCCAAAGGACTCTGGCTATAGAATAGGTAAGCCTGGGCTCAGGGAAAGCTTTGGACAAAACTGTGAAGTATTTAAAGTTTCAGTGTTGGTCTTGGTCTCTTCGATTACCTTTCAGGACTGTTCTTTTCCATTTTTGTGTTTTGACACTCCATCCCATTTAATATTCTCTTGTTCTCTATACTATCCTAGGTGTGTTATTTTTAAAATTTTTTTAAAGATTTTATTTATTTATCTGACAGAGAGACAGCCAGAGAAGGAACACAAGCATGGGGAGAGGGAGAGGGAGAATCAGGCTTCCTGCTGAGCAGGGAGCCCAATGTGGGGCTTGATGCAGGGCTCAATCCCAGGACATTAGGATCATGACCCAAGCCAAAGGCAGACACTTAACAACTGAGCCACCCAGGTGCCCCTATCCTAGGTGCTTTAAATAATGGTTTGGTTCTTGGGATGTGTGTGTGTGTGTGTGTGTGTGTGTGTGTGTGTGTTGGGTCCACCCAACAGAAGAGGACTGATTAATGCTTACTAATGAACTTCTTAATTCTTCTTAGAATCGTACCACATATGAAAGTAGCACCTGCTGTCACTTGCTAGTTATATCCTAAGAACAATCCACAGGCAATCTGATGTCTCACCCTGGGCTCAGAAGCACCCTGAATGGTGAGAAGTCAGTTACAAGGACACTAGTAGCAACTAGACTCTGGCTGCGTCCACCATGCAGAAATCCTGCTCCCCAAGAGCTGGGGCAAATGGAAGCAGAGAGGGAACTCTGGGCTCAGACATGTCCTGAGAGGCTAGAGTGTCTCCTTCAGTGCTTACAATAAAAATGGTGTCACCCACTCCCAAAAGCAAGGAGAAGCTGTGTACCTGCCAATATTGGGGAAGAATGAAGAGTATGGATGGCCAGGGGAGTTATAGGAAGTTGCAGATCTGGCCCGGGCAAAAGGAAGGCATGGGACTGGAGCAAGAGAAAAGCCCAGGCAGATTCATGCTCTTAAAGGGTCTCTGGCTATGGTATGACATTAGGGTAGAGAGGACCAAGGAAGGAGGAAAGGCCAGTTAGGAGCCAGTGCCATGGTATCTCAGAAAAAAAGATTATGGGGACTATGAACCAAGTCAGGGCAAGAAAGCCTGAAAGAATAGGAGCCTCAAGATGGTAAGGAGAGGGTCTTTACCCCAGACATCATCTTCGGGGTAGGATTGAACGAGGGCACTGAGCCCCGGAGAGATGAAGGTAGAAACCATCACCCATGGGGAAGACAGGACCCACAGCACACCTGAGTGACTTCAGTTTGAGGCAGGCCTATAAATGACAGAGTGAGGCAGGAGGGAGCTCTCTGGCATTCAAACCGGTTTTCTTTGCTATCCTGTCCTGATGTTGGTAACATCTCTGGTCTCATAGGACAAGCTAGGGCATTCCCATTGCCATATCCGGTCAGAACTTCTGATGTCTGTCCTGTCAGGAAGATCTATTTCCCAAGTAATAGTCAGGTTCCCACTGGTGATTTCCTTCCCCTTGGGACCTGAGTTCACAGCTAGCTCTGCAGCCCCCCTGAGGCACACACATCACCTAAATATTCCCTTGGAAATTGCTCCTGCAAATATTCTCAATCAAAACCCAATAAAATGTCTGAGAGCTTGTACTACCCCGAAGGCTGGGAATGTACACTAAAATCATATTCCAGAATATCAAGCAAAACATCAACTCCAGCCCCATTCCAATAGTACAGATCTTGGGAATTAGAGCTGGGCCTTAATCAGCTAAAGACACACTTGGTTGTTGAATGAAGAATATTTACCTATAATGTTCATATGTGTGGAAACACAGCACATGTTAGATGCACTAAAACTGTATTGAGAATAAGGGGGCGGTTTGTGAAAAATTACTATTCAGAGAATTTGTGCCTTTACTAGGATTTTGTAAAAATCCCATTGTATACTTTCTACAGCAGAACGTCACAAAAGCAGATGTTTGTAAAAAGCCAATGCTTCCAAAAGTAATGATTTTTTTTTTATGTCCTAGTGGTATATTAATTAAAGATAGTCTACACAGCTGTAACAAAGAATATGGAACAATTGCTCAAGCAAAATAGAAGCTTAATTTCTTTCTTGGGGTATAATAAGGCTGAGCTGGTGGGTGACCTATGTATCCGTCAGAGAAGGGATTTTTCTTTTTTTCTGCTTTGCTGATCTCTCACTTCCTCAGACACTGTTGCCCAATGTGGCTAAAGCATTATTTTTGTGTTTCAGCTCATGACAAGGATGAAAGAAACAGAGGCCAGCAGACTTCTTCCTGAACATGGGACCAACAAGTCATTCACATCACTTCTATTCTCATCCCTGTCAGCCAGACCTTAGTGACGTGGCAATCCTGGGTTGCCAAGAGGCTGGGGACCGTGGCTGCTCCTTGGATAGCCAAGTGCCCTGACTCAAAAAGTAAGGGATAGTGGGTAACTTTGGTACCAGTTCTACCCAAGTGCCTTATTCATTAACTTTACCTGGCGAGCCTTTTCCCCTGTGCTCTGGCCACTCTGCGTTTCTTGAGATTCTGGACATCTCCATGCTGTCTCACTTCTCTGTGTGAGGGTATGCATCTCTTGTTCCCAGGAATACATCTCTCGACCCGTTTCACTCGTGCCCAACCTCCAAAATTGATGGCAGTTGTTAGTTCCTGCAAGAGAACTTCTCCTGTATGCTTTAGTTCTCTCAGTGAGTGGGTTTTTAAGAGATACCACTCTTCACAGAGCAATAATATACAGTATTAGGTGATTTCTGCATCTGCCTCTAGACTGGCAGGTTCTCAAACCAGGCCATCCTTTACAATGGAGTTCTCTTGCAAACCAATTTAATTAGAATCTCTAGGGCCAGGACCCAGGCATCAGGGTCGTAAAATATTTCCCCCATTGATCCAATGTGCAGTTAAGACTGGAAACCACAGAACTAGCTTCCGGGCAGAAATTTTATCTCTGGACTATTTGTACTTGAAGCAGAAGCTGGCGTTCTGTTGACATTCAATAAATGTCCAGCACACGAACAAAACAAATGAATGAATGAAGGATGACTTTCTGCAAAGCGGTGAAACCAGACCCCCAACAAGAATTAACAATTCATATCATTTTCTTGAACACAGAATATTAGCACCAGAAGGGACCTTCATGATGATAGAGATTCATCATGTCTGACAGATGAGGAAACTACAATGAGAGAAGATCTTTGGGTGAGCTCACAGCAGAGATAGGCCTCCGGGCCTCTGGAAGCCAAGTCCGTCAAATGTCACACTGTAAGATGACTTGGTTTTATGAATCTACCTACAATTTTAAACGCAGAAGAATTCTTCTTGTTTCTAGGGCTGAGCTCTAGCCACCAGACCCCACTGGATCAAAAAAGAAACATTTCCCATTCTCTAGGTTTGTGATCATTTTAAAACACCCATTCCTTGTTTGGAACCTGCTCATTATACCATTTTACTACATAATGAAGACAAATGTCCACAGTTTAGCTACAGATTTAGTTAATGACAAGATGTATAATAATACAAGATAATAGGGCCAGGCCATTGCTTTCTAATTAAATATTTTTGTCAGATTCTTTTCCTCATTAATCTTCTTTTATTCGCTATGCTTTATGGTTATTTTGCCTTCCACCTTGAATGTATGTACACATGTAATTTTAAGAACAGAAATAGTCTCCAGGTTTTTATGGGAATTGGGCTTTCTCCTCTCTGCATCTGTTTATGTACAGACATGTCATTGAGTTTAGGAGGGAAGACATCACACGTAACCCAGACAAGGCCTCTAATTGGTATGCTAGCCCACGCAAAGCTATCTGATTGCATTCAGTAACTGGCAGGGACAGAGAGCATTTCCAAGGGAAATAATATCTCACTGTGAATCTGGGAATATCTCTGTAAGAGCTGAACGGTAAACACCAGCCTTAATTTTAATGTCTCACATTATGCAAAATTTTCAAAAGATGAGGTCTCTGCTAGGCAGGCCCACCTCACAGGACAGGGAAGCTACATAAGACTTTTGCAGGAGTCAGGGTCAAATTTCCAAGACTTGTAGAGCAGAGGCATTTCCAGATTATCGTTTTCTCTTATAAGCAAAGGTATTTACCTATTAAGACTGTAGAAGGCTGAGTCTCCACTGGCTGGCCAGCTGCCGGCAACAACCCCTTTTAGGTCGAGCTTTGATGGGGCAGTGTTTAGGTTCTAATGGCCTTAAAAGCTGCAAGGTGCAAATGTGAAACGATGAAATCCAGATCGCAATAGCCATTTACAGAATGATCCTTGCAAAGCCGCCGAGAGATTTGGCGGTTGATGAGGCAGCTCCATCAAAATGTGCTCCCAGAAATGCATTCTCCGTGATACCTGTTTCATTTAATGGTGATCATTCTCGCCCTCCGCCCCCCTTCCCACAACTAAAGATGATTACTCTGACAGCAAGCTGCGTCTCACCCATCATTTTCTGTCAATTTTCTTGCCTCCGGAAAGGATTCTGTTTGGGTTCTTAGATTAATTCTCTAGGCAAAACACTCGCCTCCTATTCTTGCTATTTCTGTTCTAAATAGGTATCCTGGGAGAGTTCACTGAACAAACAAAACTTAGACTATGATTTAAACACAACTCACCAATTACGAGTTTGGGGAGGGGGCAGTAGAAAAGAGTTCAGGGGTAACTTTCCTTCTGAAGCCCACACTAGACATAGCATGTCGCATGACTTCAGCCACATGTCTCCGGTGGCTGAGCGGGAGAGCTGCTGTGGACCACCTCTCCAGTAATCTGGATGGACTGCCCTTCAGTGTCTGAGGCATTGGTTGTATGTACCTGATGGACATTTAAGCCTAAGAGTAAAGAGAAAATAATCACACAGCAGGCACATAACCATTAATGAATGGGTCTTACTAACGAATTAGTAGTCAGCCCTCTCTGATGCCACTGAAGGAGCCCCAGGACACCAATCAGAATATTCCTTAGGACTAATGCTTGGGATTAGAGGATTTCATATACTGTTGTTTGTGGCTTTTCTTCTTAACACTGAGTGCACTCAACATCTATAAAGATGATGAATCTTCATGCCCAAGACTTCATCCCTCCTCGGCTGACATGGAGAAACATTTTTTTTTAAGATTTTATTTATTTATTTGACAGAGAGAGAGATCACAAGTAGGCAGAGAGGCAGAGAGAGAGGAGGAAGCAGGCTCCCTGCTGATCAGGAGCCTGATGAGGAGCTCCATCCCAGGACCCTGAGATCATGACTTGACCAGAAGGCAGAGACTTAACCCACTGACCACCCAGGTGCCCCAAAACATCTTGACCTATGCAAAAGATACTGAGTGATGAGGACAGATAAGACATTTAAAGGGAGGATGGAGAGGGTCAAAGACAATGAGGGTTGGAATTCAGCCTTATTTGGAAAAGGAGACTGGTTTCCCTGCAAAGCCCTCATCTCTTAATTGGTGGGCCTCCTAGGAGGGTGCCCATGCTTTCACTCCTCCTCCTGAAAAGGCAATAAATTCTTTGGGAAAATCCAGCTCTGGGAAACCAGGTGGAAGATTTTTGTTAGTGGCAGTGTCAGACCATGGGTTTAGTCCTGGATGTAGATACATTAGTTAAATTTATTAGTACATTAAGTGCTTATTAGGATACATGCTGGGATGTAGAGGGTTACAACTGAAAATAAAAATGTACTGGCAAGGAACAGACTCAGTGTGGATGGTGTATGGAAGTGGTGAGGCTTCACATGCCAAAGCGAGAAGCCGGAGGTATGCTGGGTATTAACAGCCACTTTCAAATCATGTCCCATTGGCCATGGTATTCCCAACACCCGTTTGGGAGTTTCAGAAGATTGGAGAATCTATTCTGCAGGTCCATGATAATGCTAGGATCAACTGTGGAACATTTTTCCAAGGGCCAAAGAGTAGGCAGAGCAAAATTTCATCTTGATAGTGTGTTTGATTCCTGAGTCTTCGTGAAATGAGGAGAATTCTGATTTTTTTTTTTAAATGTTATGAGTTCCTCTCCCTCTTCCTTCCAGCCCCACACCATTCCCTGCGAAGTTATTTTGGTAAAAGTCTATGTTCCTTATTCTTCTACTCCTCTTTGAGATATTCCCTCAGCAACCATAAAAAGGCTCTGAAAAAGCCCTGAATGAAGAAACATATGCAACCCACATTCACTTAATCTGACCGTAGACTCTTCTTTTTTGCAGAACGCCAACAAATACCTGTGGATCTTGTGTCCCGAAAGAATCAGTGGGAAATCCTGTACTAACTCAGAGATGCTTCCACCTGTCCTTACACCACTGCCTGCTTGTAGAGGCTTTGGTTCCTCCCCACTCGCTCCCCTCTTACTCTCAATCTCACTTCCCTTGATCTTTTGGATTCTCTCCATCTTCACTCCATTGAGCACTTCATACTTTACCTTGAGGACTTAATGTTCTTATTTATGTAGCTTTTTTTTTTTTTCATTATGACTTCATCATCTCTCAAACCTGAATTTCTTTTTTTCTTCCATTAAACCTCTTCTCCAGGTCAGAGTGTTTCCTCCCAAGCAAGTTCAACGGCCCCAGTAAAGCAACTTGGTCTTTAGCTACTTAATTACATTTTACTGCCCCCGCCAGCCACACTTTATTCTTTCTCTGAGGACCTTCCTGCCTTTAGAAATATTGCTCTCTAGGGAATAAATAACACGGAGGACATGAGGAGATGGAGAGGAGAAGGGAGTTGGGGGGAACTGGAGAGGGAGACGAACCATGAAAGACCGTGGACTCTGAGAAACAAACTGAGGGTTTTGGAGGGGAGGGGAGGTGAGGGTTGAGTGAGCCTGGTGGTGAGTATTAAGGAGAGCATGTATTGCATGGAGTACTGGGTGTGGTGCATAAACAATGTATTCTGGAACCCTGAAAATAAATAAATAAATAAATAGCACAAAACATTAAAACAAAGAAATATTGCTCTCTCCATATATCATTTTGTATTTGCTATTTTTAAAATTGAACTAGAGTTGACATACAGCATGTCTTCATGTTTTTCTTAATATTTTTCCAGCACAACTCTTTTGCCTTTTTAGCATGTTTTATCTTTATTTTTTTCCATTCAAAAAATGCATAGTGACTATTTTTGTCTCCTTCTACATTATATGCCTGCCTTTTAAAAATTGTACAGTACAATGTCACATACTTGTAAATAAATTATTGTCACAAAGCCCTCCACATATTTGTTTACTTGTGATATTTGATTTAGCTGGTATCATATCAAGAAGCCCTACCTATATTTCTCTAATCCTTTTAAATGAAATCTAAAATGACTTCCCATATTTCTTTGTATTCATGTAAATTGTTTGATGCCTTATAAATTGTAAAATCTTTATTTTTCTGCCCAAGTGCTCTCAATTTAAAAAAAAACCCTCAGGGAGTTTTATTTTCTTTCTGAAGTCCACATTACACAACAATATATGCCAAAGCACCTCCAGCTTCTGAAGTTCTTAGTAATCACACAATCTGTTGTAGAAGTCATTCTTTAGGACAGTGTTTTCTTTCCATACGTACTTGGCCTCTGTTTTTTGCACAATAGTATACAGCTTTGAGGGGGGCCAGAGAGGATTTTTTTTTTTTTGTAGATTACCCTTAAGACTTATAAAAAGAAAATAATGTACTAGCTACCGTTTATGGATCATTTGCTATGTATTGCCAACATCTCCATGCTTTACATATCTCATCTAATTCTTTGCAGTGTGGACACTTTTATCCCCATTTATAGTCAAGAGAGCAGAGTTTCATGGAGAAAAGGCAATTTGCCTAAGGTTATATAGATTCTGAATAGTCAAAGCGGGATTTGAACCCACTTTTACCTGAGTCCAAAGGCTCTTACCTATTAAGCAAGACTATACCGTAGCTTTAACTGCAAATCTTGAGTTTACTCCACTTATGTGTCGAAACAGCAATGTCAGGATTCTGTTAGTGATGGAACAGTCCCACATGTGGGGAACAAAGACCGGGAGACTACATATAACCACCAATGTGAGGCAGACACTGGTCAGAAGAGCTGTCTGTATCTTGTAATGGGAGCAAGTTTAGGTTAGATCCTTAAAGCATAGTACCCAACAAACATGGCAGTCCAAGTTGATGGTCAAATCTCTCTCTCTCTCTCTCTCTCTCTCTCACACACACACACACACACACACACACAGGAGGCACTAGGTTTATTGCATTACATAACCAGAAGTCAGTAACTGACTTGGCTCCAAGCATGGATGAATCCTTAAATAGTATATGAATTATGTTGTTAAGGATGCCTCTTCCTTTTCATCTCCTGACACAACTCTTCCTAATTTGGCTTCATTCTCAGGCATGTTTATTCTCTTGCATTCTCTAACCATAGTTAATTTTCCCTACAAGTGAACTAGAAACAGGGCACAAAAGACCCCCAGAACATTTCTTAATGAATAGCAAAAGAGAATTTAGCTTAGATCCAAATCCGGGCTTCCTTATTTATTTGATATGAAACCAAAGGTAAGGAACCTACCATCTCTGGTCCTCTGTTTCTCCATCTGTATAATGGGGATCTAATAGTACAGAGGGCTGTTATGAGAATTATATGAGTTATTGTACGTAAAGCTCTCAGCCAAGCACATGGCTTGGAGTGAGTGTACATCAACTGATAACAGGTGTAACCATTTTTATATGCTATTATTATTACTAAATTATTACTAAAGTAAAGATCAGAGAAGGCTAGTGGTTTGCCACATTTCCCCCAGCTTGTTAATGGCAGGGTCAGGGCTCAGAACCAGTTTTCCTGTCTGTTTGATGAGGGGTCTTACCCTCAGTTTTCACCATCACAAAGTCTACAATGCCAATTATGCTTGGCTCAGACTAGTCCTGAAATCATTTCTATTCCCTAAGCACATACCTGCTGGGAGGACAAATACGGCAATGACAAGAATAATCACATTTGACATTCGTAGAATATTTGAGACTTTCAAAGCCCTTTTGCATATGTTACCTCATGTGGGATTAAACATTTGCCATGGGTACTCCACTCATGGATAATCAGAATTGGAGTTTTATGCTAGTTATTAGATTTGACTTCCTCTTGCTTTCCAGGGAGACCCACAAATCGGTTTACTTAGTGTCAGATACATTCATCGCCACCAGTTTTCAGGGAACTTAGGTCAGCCAAAATCTGGAGTTTGGTTTGTAGAGCAAAAGTGACTTTTACAGGGATTTGCTTTGTAGAGGTGGGGGAAGGGGTGCTGGCAGAGAAGAGAACAGGGATGTGATGTAGAATTTAAGGTGTTGCCAATGCCCTGACAGGCACTTCCAGGAGGTGGGGATGCTTCCTCAACTCTGAGAGCTCAGACTGAGTGAGTGCATACATGGACCATCTCAGAAGGATGGGAACTGGCACAGTACAGTACCCACTGTCTGCACTCTTCATGCTCGGCAATGTGTACAAGGCTCCCAGAAGTGTACATGTCACTTAACAAAATGGCAGTTTGAGGAAAAAAAGCAAGCGCTTCTGAGTCAGACAAATTTGATTTCCAAAACCTACTCTGCCACCTACCAACCCTAATCTTAACCTTAAGCAAGTCATTTAGCTTCTCTGGTCCTCAATTTCCTTATGCCTTAAATGGGCACTGGGGTATTTACCTCATGATACTATGACAAAGACAAAATGTATTAAATGTAGTGCCTGCATGTAGGAAGTGTATAAAAATGACAGCTATTGTTAATATTAATTTATTATCATTAGTAGCAGTAGTAGTAGCAGTTACTACTTCAGCAGGTCCGAAGGCTGAGTTGGAGCCCTTTAGGAGAATGTGCCTCACCACTGCTAGGGGAGGGCTCTGCAGAGGACCAGCTGGAAGCTGCCTTTGAGGATGATGTTCACGCTGGCCTCTAAGACCCAGTGAAACCAAGAGGTTTGAGGCAGTTGCCAGGACGATGGTTCATGGCCAGTAGTATGTGTCATCACTGAAGGAAGCTACCTTCAGCAGCCCCACACTAAATGGGATCTCCCCAAGTGTGGGCATGGTATCATACCTGAGAGAGCCCATGCACAGTTCAAGTCCATGAACAAGGAGTATCTCTAGGAAGACCTTGCTGTGGGGAGCCGCCACCATCATCACTGAGAGACCCACCTGGCACTGGGCCTCTTTGGGATCTCCTCTATAATAAGCCATTGTAGAAAATCCTAAAGTCCTAGAAGCCAAGAGTGATCAAATTCCAGGTTTGGGTGCTGTAAGTAATATTACTATTTGGGAGGTCCAGCCCACTCCACCCTGCCAAAGACACTCTCTGCCCCTAGAGACGTGGTGAGTGTGTGCATGTGTCTCTGTGTATCTGGAATGTGGTTTGGTAGGAAGCTAGCATTTAAGTGCCCCCATTATGAGACCCATGTTTGGATGGAACCTAGGCCTGCTAAAGAAATCCTAAACTAACAACCTGACTGCAGGTTCTTGGTGTGATGAGTGGCCTGAGAAAGGGAAGATTCCAGCAACAAAGGAAATGAGAACCTTGTATTCTACTTGCTGGGAAATAATATTAGCATTCTGCAAAGAGATTTCAGAGAAGACAGCCCTGAACTGAATTATCCTGTTTCAAGGGTAGCCAAACTTACTGACCAACTGAGTTGTATAGAATAACCTTTGTCAGTTCTGAAATAATAAGCCTCTCACCAACTTCACGGAGTGTCTCAAAATTTTTTTTAAGTTCATAAAGAGCCTTTTGCTTCTCACATCTTCACCTTCTGTGGCTGTTGGGGATTGAGGGAATAGATTTCAGAGTCAGTCCGTTCAATGGCTAAGGGTAAGTTTATTATCTGAGTCTTGATTTTTCCAATGGAGAATTTAAAAATTAAAAAATAATAAATAAAAAATATATATATAAATACTTATTTCAAAGTGTATGTTGTGAACACGCAGTGAAAAACTGTAGATAAAGCACTTTGTGTAATGCTTGGCAATGATAATCATAATAGTAATAATCATAATAATATTTATTAAGCGCTTAATATGCCCTACATAATGAGTTTACTGATTAAACCTCATACCTATCCTCAGTTTAGGTGTTATTATTATTATTATTATTAACATCATCATCATGATCCTAATTTGACAGATGAAGACATTGAGACCTTGAGGTCAAGACAGATGCCCATAGCATCACTGCACATGGCTGGTCCACGTGTCAAACTCAGACATCCTGATATGGAAGAGCCTGCACTTAAACCACTTGGCTCTCTTTGGTTGGTCTATTAAATAATTCTTGCACTCAGTAAGTATTTCCTGTGTGCTTATTAGGTGCAAGACACTGCCAGTGTCCAATCCTGAAGCTCGAGTAACAGCTTTTCTCAAATGATGGTTATTAGTTCAGAGCGCAGCGCAGGTGCAAGAAGAGGCTGAGGAAACATGGCTTAGCTATTGTCTCTGCTGTTTTCAGAACTGAAAATGAGTAAGTGGTATCCTGAGAGGGGAAACAAAATGAAACCTGATGAAGTAAAAGCACAGGAAACACAATAAGAAGCAGGTTGTACGACAGGCCCTGTTTTTTTGTTTTTTTTTTTCTCTCTCTCTCTCTCTCTAATGCCGTGTATTTATATCACATCCTTGAAGATATTTTGGAGAATGGAAATCAAGTCTAATTCCCCTCAGGGCCCAGCACACTGCCAGGTCTTCTGGAGGCCCACACATACTTGTGTATCACATCGAACCGTGGGCATGTTTGGCATCAGCCAGCGGCAGCTCCACTGGGGTGGCGACTTCCAAGAAGTCAGGGAGGGAACTTGGCAGGGATACCGCTTCCCGGATTAGGTACTGTGCTCCGGTGATAACAAAATCTACATACAACCCAGAGCCTTCCTCAGGGGGTAGCTACTTCTGGAGGGGAAACGGCCTCCAGCTGTGGTGCGCAAGGCACGTGAGTGGGTTTTGTTCTGAGGCAGCCACACCCAAGGCGCTGGCCAGTGGGGAGGACTGTTGGAGAGAGAGCCCAGGAAACTCCTCAGAGGGACAGAGGTTTAATGAGGAAGCCTGTGTCCCCTAGAACCCAGGTTCAAGGACAAATCCCTCTAGCGCAAGACCGCAAGTGCGAGTTTGGCCTGTCAAGCCGACACCACCTCCTAACTGAACTAAAGTTAGGCAGGGTCCCTGAACCCCGACAATGGCTCACGTGCTGTGGAATTCGGAAACTGGCTTCATCTGTCCTGCTATTCACAGCCAGAATCCAGATGCTCTGTCAATGAGAACTCCTTTCCATGACACCAAAACATAATGTCTTTTGACTTTCCCTTTTCCACTCTTTTGAAAAGGAAATCACTCACAAGTATGGGAAATTCCCCACTTTCCTGATATGTGTGAAAGAATAACCCATGGCTTTCTGGACAAACAAATTAGGCACTGGTAAAAGTTTCAGTAGAAGGGGAGAGGCTTACCTGCATCTCCCAAGTGGCAAAGCTAAGTTATCCCCCCTCTTGCTTTGGATCGCTGCTGCCGACTTGCTTTGCAGTACCAAGGTGGAAGGGCAGCCGCCATATTGAAACCAATCAATCAGGGCCAACCTCTTGGATGTCACAAAGTCAATCTTACAGACAAGGTAGACTACACAAACAGAAATTATGACTGGGGGGGTGTTATTAGTTTGTAATTAGCAACAAATAAGAAGAAGCTCATCAACTGTTTATAGTGGTGAGCCACTGTCTGGCATTCATAGCTCATAAAATATTTCAGAACATTTTAGTAAGCAAAGGAAATTGAAGAAACAAGTCGTGTTATAGCCCAGTATTTCTAACTGGCTACCCCACTGAGTCTCCTCAGCAATTATCTTCTCTTTGGTTGATTCCCTAACTCAGTACTGGAGTTCCCTTGGGCCAGTACATGTGGTCAAAGCTCTCACCGTGCTCTAAGGCATTGTTTTGGCAACTGCTGTGTGTCACTGAACAAGAAGCAGTGAAGGAGACCAAAGGACGTTAGTGAGAGCCCAGGTTTAATGCTATACCTGCCACCTAGGAGCTATAGGACCTTGGACCAATTACGTAAGTGATTGAGCCTCACTTGTTATCACCTATGAATTGTGAGTTATAACATTTACCAAGTAGGGTAATCAAGAGGACTAAATGACCTATTTTGTGATGGTCTGGCCTATGATTAGCATGCAGTAGATTCTATATGACAATGGTAGAGGTGACGTCCTATACCAGGACATCATAGGGGACAAAGCAGTGAGAACCCAAGACCCTTTGGTGACTCCTGAAGGCTGGAAGCCAGGGCTGTTCAGCATTCCAAGGAAGGACAAAATCAGTCCTCCTAATCAGGATTTTTTGGAAAAGCATCATGAAAGAGGTAATATTCAAAATGCACCTTAACAGGTGAAGACCCGGAAGACTTGGATTTGCCCCACTAGATCAGAGCCTGCCCACTGGACCTGGGAGTCAGCCAAATTCGGCACCAGTGAAACTGGAACTCTGGAGAAGGACATGAAAACATGGTATAGTCTGTCTAAAAAGGGTTCAGGTGGACTGCTTGGCAAAGACAAGGCTTTTGGGTTAGGAAGGAATAGCTTTCACCAAGACACACCAGGGGCCTCCATACTGGCAGAGCGTGGGACTCTGGAAGCCTTGCAAGAATTGATTTCAGCTTGCTGACCATGGGATCCTCAATGAGAAACACCTGGGAGTCTTGTTTGCAGCAGATGCTCAGGACTTCAAAAAACAGAAAGTACACCCTGGAAGGAGCAGGGGGCTCAGTTTTAGGACAGCCCCAGCAGCAGGATGGACAGAACTGGGACATCTTTGTGGTGACACTCCTTTGGCAGCACCTGTAACACGTCTCTTCTCCTGCATCTTCACCTAGGGAGCATCAGGGTATGGAACACACTTTACCTGGTTCAGAAGTCCCTCACACAAGTGCGCATGCCCATCACTACTCCAGGTCCCGAGAGCATTGCCTCTTCCCAGATGCCAAGGTGCACGTCGACCTGCCTGCTAACTTCGCAGCCCTCTGGTACCTACTCCCACGGGAATTAGGTCCTTGGATCACCAGGCATGCTCCGAAGCTTTGTGCCCTTCACTGTCCCTGTGCGCGCAGCCACCCTGCGTGGGCTGGCCCTGCGCACAGGCAGCCCCTCAGTGTTCCCAGCCTCCCCTCAGTGCTCCCGGCCTCCCTGGGGTCCCAGTGTGCAGGTGCCTACCAAAACTTAACCTAAGAACCTGAAGACTGGCAGACTGGTACATGCATGCAGTGATGCCCTGTGGCTGCTGAGCTAGCTCCCAAGGATGTCTGCGTTGAGGAAGAAATCTTCCATGCTGGGCCTCCATGATGAAACTGAAGAAATGCTGTAATTCTGTGATGGCTATACTTCAGGAAAACTTCATGATTACCCAAGGAGTTGAATGATGTATACTTGGAGTATAGATTTTAAAGGGAAAACAATTGAATGGGTTATTTACTGACCCTTGGAGGAGAAAATGCACTTTGACAGATATGTAAGATTTTACCATACAGACAGATGAAGCAAAAAGCATTTCAAGAAGGGACATATGGTAAGAGGAAAGGCGAGGAGGGGGAAAGCATTGCAATTTGAGAAAAATAGAGTAACCCAGAGAGTCCAGAAAATAGTGTTTTTCAGTGAAAGAAAATGGATATAAAGCTGACAGGGTAGGCCAAATCCAAATTGTGAAGGGCCTTAAATGTTGGGGTGAGAACTCGAGTATTATTTGGAAGGCAATAAGGAGCTGCTCATAGTCTTTGAATAGATAACTGACCATCGGAGGCATAAATGTTTAGTCCTAGATCTTTATCTTCATTAATTTCCTAACTAGGCATACAGAAGGATTTCTTACTGTGAGACAGAAGCTGGAAGAATGTCAAGAACCATCAGAACCAGTAAGATGAGGTTTTTATCAATTAATATTTGTAACATCATAAACCACCCTAAAAATTCAATGTTTTAAAACGATAATCATTTCTTTAGCTCTGTGGTCATTTGGCCTGGACTTAGCTATGTCTGGAATCAGCTGCCCAGTCAGCGGAGAACCAGTTTGTTGTAAGCCAGGGCACTGTGTCTCTCCTCCCAAGTCTTCTCACCTTCCAGCAAGCTAGTCTGAGCATGCTCACCTGGAGAAAGCAAGATTCAGAGAAAGCGAGCAAAAGGAGGCACAGCTCTTGAAGCCGGGGCTTGGGACTGGCACCCCAGGATTTCTACCACAGTCTGTTGATCAAAGCAAGTCACAGGGCCAGTTCACACTTAAGATGTGAGGAAAGAGACCCACTTCTTGGTGAAAGGAGCTGCAAAGTTCACATTACCAAGCGGCCTGGATAAAGGAGGAAAACTAATTTATGGCCATTTTGCAATCAATAAGACTACTGCAATTTAACCAATGTTAAGTACATCCTGTAGACTTACACCCCTTCCCGATTACATATTCAAGCAAATAACATTGAATCCCAACAGACCTCTCCATAATAGCAGGATATGGTACTGAATATGGAAAAGCCCCATAAATATGGGGCATTCAGGAATCCATCCGAATGTGAGTCTGTTGCAAGAAGTTCTAAAGCATAGGAAAGGGCTTATGGCCCACTGACCATTCATAACCAAATGTGCTTGTGACTTCTTACCCGGGACAAAAAAAAACAAACTTTAATGGGCTGTGAGGGAAGAATTGATCCATGAAGCAATTTGATACAATTGCCAACAGCTTACTGAGAATTAAAGTAATAACAGAAAACTGTCTGAAAGGGTTCAAGAGAATAACCTCCAACACTGAAAGTGAGATCATTTAGCAAGGAATAAAGAGAAACAGCCAGCATGACAGAGCTGAGACTGGGAATTTTAAAGGAAATTTCAGGGTGTCTTGATTCCCTTCCTTTTTCTTTCTACTTCTTTTATTTTTTTAATGCACGAGGAAAATCAGACACATCATCACCAAACCCAGCATGCAATTAAAAGGGCAGACAAGATCACCCATAATTTTGTTAAATAAATGTTTCTCAGTGATGTGTGCAATCCCTCCGAGGTTGGAAAGCGAAGTCTGCTCTTAGCGTATCCACTTCTTTTTTTCTCACAAGCATGTGCACATTGAGAATGGTATTATCAGGCTTCTCGTAAATGCCAAGTGCCAAACATTGATTTCCATTTGGGGAAGAGAGTGGGAGGCAGCATGTAGTCAATGAGTTGGTGGTCTTTATCCAGTTCCTAGCATACTGGTGCCCATAGCCCCACTGTGCCATGACAATAGGACCCTTTGTTGGTAGTCTTGGCATGGGCACTAAGGATTAACTGGGCACCATGCCTCGGTGACTCTCAGCTGTAGCTCTTCTCTGTTCAGAACACAACTAAGGTACAGGGGACGGTCTGAGAAGGCTTTATTCGTCACTGCCCATGGCTCACCACTGCTGGGGACAGTCTGTTGTTTGAAAGTTGTATACTGGATCTTTCATTTCACGCATAAGCTACACATGGCTCTTCTCCCTTAAAATGAAGGCAGCTAGTTCCATTATTTTCTTGCCAAGAGGTGTTTCCAGTCCAGAACATATACAGGAACACATTTTATTGGGTAACCCACAGCCAAGAAGTTAGTTTCATTGTCAAGTGTGCAGGATAGAAACAAAACAAGTTTTTGGAGGATGACAGGAAAAGCATAAATAATCACAGAGTAAAACTTAGTCAATCTAGGAACATTCTTGGCCAGGTTCATCTTAAGATCTCGAGCTCAGTGAAAATAGGCCTGAAAGAGACTTTAAAAGGTAAAGCATCTGTGCGGGGTGGAGTTGCTATTGTCGTTGTTTGTTTGTCCTGCCTGTCCAGCATGTCCTCCAGTTTTGTTACTAAAAAAAGCTCCAGTGTAATTTTGCGAGTCACTCACCACCAGCACATCATCATACTCAGGCCCTTAATTTCGGTGAGGCTGACCCAATCTCCCTGGCTCCAAGTTTGAGCATATGACTCAAGAAGGACAAGTTAGGCTATTCAAACTTCTTACTCTCAGAAATTGGTGTGTGGGTAAGCCCTTGACTCAAACCAAGATAATCAGAGTCAATTTTAGAATTTTGTTAGGACACCTGGGAAAAAGGTCATTATCATTTCACTGAGGCTATTAAAGAAGCAGGATGTAAATATGAAACTGCTGGGTGGGACAGCATGATCAACAAAAAGGAAAGCGGAGGGGAGGGATGAAGCAAAATAGATTCCAGATGACATTTTGAGCCTCTGGATCCAGCCATGCCTAAAGCTACACTAATTCCCGGACTTCTTAATTATGTAACCAGTAAATTCCTCTCTCTTATTTAAACTAGTTAGAGATGTACTCCTGTCACTTGAAACTGAAAGCTCCCTCTAATCCCCAAGGTCTTCTATCTTGTCCTCATATCTGGGCAAGGAGAAGGTAGAAGCAAATGGAGGTGATATGCTTTCTTGTAGGTTTCCAGGGATAGACCAGGGTCACATTAAACAGATTAATCTTATATTTCCCTCTCCTAGGAGAGAGTATCTTTTTAATGTTCAGACCGTTTTTTTCTCCTGATATAAATTAAGTTCATTTCCTCTCAGAAAGCCATAGAGAAATCCCATGTCCTTCACCCCTCAAATTGTCGTATAGGGAAAGATAAAACTTAAGTTATCCCGCTAATCTTTCCTTTAAGGACTGATTTCTTTCCTCTGGTCACTTTGTTCTCCTTTGCTCTACAGACTTAGGTATTGTCTCTGTTAGTTTTTTTGGAGAAGAGTGACACTAATTTGATCCGGTCACTTCCCCATTTAAACCCCTCCCACTGAGTTTCAAATGAAGTCCAGTGTTCTTTCCTTGGGATACAAGGCCCCTCATTTTCTAGCATCAAAATTACTTGCCCCAGTCCCATCGCACTCCCTTGCAGCCAGCCTCTGAAATTTATATTTCACAATAGAAGCGTGCTCCCTCCCCAGCTTTGCCTTGAAGGTAGGTGGGGTCCCAGACAAATTTCCAAGGATTGCTGTTTATATAAACAATATAAATCAGCACCATCCTGGAATCTCATGTGATCCCGAAAGGAATATCACACTGGTCAGCAAGAGAGATTTGCTTGTCAGATCTCCCTCCTGGAATCAAGTAACAGCTCTGAGGCCCAGGGCAACATCACAGGCTTAAGTCCCAGAACTCCTAGGGGCACCTTAGCAACTCTGCTGTTGGTTTGGAGAGCACCCCCTGAAGCAGAGAAATGGGTACCTGAGAAATTTTGAACAAGGTATTTCTAGTGATTGGGACTCACACAGTGTAGATCATAGCGGGAAGGTTGGCGCTTCAAAGTGTGGGGACAAAATTTTCCCCCATTATATCATTAATGCCCAACATAGAGCCTAGGATGGATAGAAGATGCATAGTAAAAAATTATGGAAGAAACCTGATACTTTTTTTTAAGTTCTGATGAGGATTCCTAAAAGTATAAAGTCTGATTTCTTCTGCCCCATACTTATTTAAAATGACCCAGAATAATGGTAGCTTTTTCACAATTGCAAACCAAGTTTGTAGCCAGTTGCAATCCTTATTAAACCCCCAACTAACAAAACAGTTCAAGTTTGTCTCTTGAATTTTTGCCTTCAGAGCAGAAAAAAAACGTCCAGATTTCAAAAATATTAGGATGCTAATTGTTTCCTTCTCTTCTCTTTTCAATTACACGTGAACCCAGTTTTGCCTCGGCTGCTCTGCTGTCTTCCAGTTACCCTGTTGGACAGATCTAGGTTACTTTTAGTAACAATTCCAAGCCAGGATGTCCTGTATGAGTCACACCTTTTCTCAGGACATAAGTGTGTCTTACAAGTACACCTTTCAGAGAAACATTTAAAGATTGTGGGTATATGGGCCATCTGATCATTTCACTGCATTTTCTCTCTTGAACTTCATTAAAATAAATAAAAAA
>RCUC01128054.1:0-30283 GCA_003697995.1 Taxidea taxus jeffersonii
AAAAAAAAAAAAAAGGAGCAAGATGGTGGAGTCCCAGGAGTCATCGGGTCCCAAGAGTTCAGCTAGATAGTTATCAAATCATTCTGAACACCTACAAACTCAACAGGGGATCAAAGAGAAGAGCAGAAATTCTAACAACAGAAAACTACCACTTTCTGGAAGGTAGGACATGCAGAGAAGTGAATCTGAGGTGATACAAGGGAAGAGAGACCGTGGGGGAGGGGCTGGCTCCCCGCAAGCGGTATAGCAGTGAAGCACAAAATCGGATATTTTAGAAGTCTGCTCCACTGGGGGATGTTGCTCCAGAAGCTAAGCAGGGGGTGGAGCCCTTACTGGGACAGTGTGGTCTCAGGACCTATATGGTCATAAAAAGACCAGAGGTGTCTGAGAGTGGCAGAGCCCCAGGTATCAGAGTGGGGAAGCCAGCTGCAGAAACAAAGCTGAGGAGTGGGTTCTCAGCTCTGGGTTACCTTAAACCATGATCCAAGGCACAGTCAAGTCACTGTTCTTCTAGCAGGAACCCCACAAGTTGCAGTTCCGAGGAGACACCCTCCTTCCTCTTCCAGGAGGAGCAGTGCACGAGCACACTGCACGAGCGCACTGCATTAATCTGCTGGGTTTGGAGACTCCAAACAGGGCCATGGGCCAGAGATAGAAATGCTCAGTCACAGGCTGGGTGAGCACAGAGTGCAGCCAGAGACCAGAAAGACAGGAGTGATTGACTGCTTTTCGCTGGGGGCACACTAAGGATTGGGGTCCTGAGCTGTTGGCTCCTATGGGACCAGAAATTGGGAGGCCACCATCTTCATTCCTGTCTTCCAAAGCTATATGGAAAACATTCAGGGAACAAAAGCTACTGAGAGTGAACCCAAGCACATTACTTAGGCTGGCCCCTGGCAGGGGTTGTGCAATTCTGCCTTGGGCAAAGACATTTGAGAATCACTACAACAGGTCCCTCCCACAGAAGATCAGCAAGAACATCCAGCCAAGACCAAGTTCACCAGTCAAGGAGAACAGCAAAACTTCAGAGCTATGGGACTATAGAACATGGAATTCATGGCTTTTTTCCCCATGATTCACTAGTTTTTCAAAGTAAAATTTTTTAATTTTATTTTTTTCTTATTCTATATTTTTTCTCTTTCCTATTTTAACGTTTAACTATTTTATCTTATCAATACATTTTTTAAATTTTTTTTTAAATTTTCATTCTTATAGTCATATTCTACCCCTTCATTGTATTTAACCTTATTTTTTGCATACATATAGGTTATTCTTTCTTTAAAATTTTGGAATAGTTTCTTCTAACAGGCCAAAATATACCCTAAATCTAGCACATAGCTTTGTTCTACTCTCCAGCATGATCACATTCTTTCCTCTTTTTTTTTCCTTTTTCAACCAATTTCTTATCTTATCAATTCCTTTTTTAGAATCTTTTTTAATTTTCATCTTTACAGTCATACTCATTACTTCATCATCTACCCTTATATTTCTAAGTATATAAGTTCTTCTTTTTTAAAATATTGGGAGGCAGTTTTTTCTAACAGACCAAAATACACCCAAAATCAAGTGTGTGACTCTGTTCTATTCATAGAGCCACACACTTGTGGGTTTTTTTTTTCTCTTCCTTTCTTCTCCCCCACCCAAACACCCCCCCACACCAGTTTCAGATCTCTTCCAATTTGATTAGTGTATATTTTTCTGGGGTCATTGCTACTCTTTTAGTATTTTCTTCTCTCATTCATTTATTCTTATCTGGATAAAATGACAAGGTGGAAAAACTCACCTCAAAAAAAAAGAACAAGAGGTACTGACAGCTAGGGACCTAATAATTGTGGACATTAGTAATATGTCAGAACTAGAATTCAGAATGATGATTATCAAGGTGCTAGCTGGACTCAAAAAAAGAATGGAAGATACTAGAGAATCTCATTCTGGAGAAATAAAATCCCTTTCTGGAGAAATAAAAGAGCTAAAATCTAACCAAGTTGAAATTTAAAAAGTTATTAATGAGGTGCAATAAAAACGGAGGCTCTTACTGCTAGGATAAATGAAGCAGAAGAGAGAATTAATGATATAGAAGACCAAATGATGGAGAATAAAGAAGCTGAGAAAAAGAGAGACAAACAATTACTGGACCACGAGGGGAGAATTTGAGAGATAAGTAATACCATAAGAAGTGGGAACCCAGAAAAAGAAAGAGAGAGAGTGGCAAAGGGTATATTGGAGCAAATTATAACAGAGAATTTCCCTAATTTGATGTAGAGAACAAGCATCAAAATCCAGGAAGCACAGAGAACAGCCCTCAAAATCAATAAAAATAAGTCCACACCCTGTCAGTTAATAGTAAAACTTACAAGTCTCAGTGAAAAAGGGAAAATCCTGAAAGCAGCTTGGAACAAAAGGTCTGTAACATACAATGGTAGAAATATTAGATTGGCAGCAGACTTATCCACAGAGACCTGGCAGGCCAGAAAGGACTGGCATATATATTCAGAGCACCAAAGAAGAACAATATGCAACTAAGAATAATGTTTCCAGCTAGGCTGTCACTGAAAATAGAAGGAGAGATTTAAAAAAAGCTTCCAAGACAAACAAAAAATAAAAGAACTTACAAACACCAAACCAACCCCACAGGAAATACTGAAAAGTGTCCTATAAGCAAAGAGAGAACCTAAAAGTAACACATCAGAAAGAAACAGAGACAATATACAGTAACAGTCACCCTATAGGCAATACAATGGCACTAAATTCATATCTTTCAATAGTTACCCTGAATGTAAATGGGCTAAATGCCCCCAATCAAAAGACATAGAATATTAGAATGGATAAAAAAAACAAGACCCATCAATATGCTGTCTGCAAAAAACTCATTTTAGACCCAAAGACACCTCCAGATTTAAAGTGAGGGGGTGGAAAACAATTTACCATGCTAGTGGACATCAAAAGAAAACTGGAGTGGCAATCCTTATATTAGATAAATTAGATTTTAAGCCAAAGACTATAATAAGAGATGAGGAAGGACACTATATATATTTAAAGGGCCTATCCAACAAGAAGATCTAACAATTTTAAATATCTATGCCCCTAACATGGGAGAAGTTAATTATATAAACCAGTTAATAACAAAATCAAAGAAACATATCAACAACAATACAATAATAGTAGGGGACTTTATCACTCCCCTCACTGAAATGGACATATCATCTAGGCAAAAGATCAACAAGGAAATAAAGGCTTTAAATGACACATTGTACCAGACGGACATCACAGATATATTTAGAACATTCCATCCCAAAGCAACAGAATACACATTCTTCTCTAGTGCACATGGACCATTCTCCAGAATAGTTCACATCCTGGGTACCCAAATTAGGTCTCAACCAGTACCAAAAGTCTGGGATCATTCCCTGCATATTTTCAGACCACAATGCTTTGAAACTTGAACTCAACCACAAGAGGAAAGTTGGAAAGAACACAAATACATGGAGAATAAGGAGCATCATACTAAAAAATAAATGGGTCAACCAGGAAATTTAAGAAGCACTAAAAAAAAATTAATGAAAACGAAAACACAATTGTTCAAAATCTTTGGGATTCAGTTCAGGATCCTGGAGTCCTGGGATCGAGTAGCATATCGAGCTTTCTCTGCTCTGCAGGGAGCCTGCTTCTCCCTCTCCTTCTGCCTGCCACTCCCCCTGCTTGTGCATTTTCTCTTTGTGTGTGTCAAATAAATAAATAAAATCTTTAAAAAAATTCTTTGAGACACAGCAAAGGCAGTCCTGAGAGGAAACTATATACCAATACAAGCCTTTCTCAAGAAACAAGAAAGGTCTCAAGTACACAACCTAACCCTACACCTAAAGGAGCTGGAGAAAGAACAGCAAAGAAATCCTAAGCCCATCAGGAGAAGAGAAATAGTAAAGATCAGAGCAGAAATCAATGAAATAGAAACCAAAAGAACAGTAGAACAAATCAACAAAACTAGGAGTTTATTCTTTGAGAGAATTAATGAGATTGATAATCATAAAGAAAAGAAAAAGAACCCAAATAAATAAAACCATGAATGAAAGAGGAGAGATCACAACCAACACCAAAGAAATACAATGATAAGACCATATTATGAGCAACTACACACCAGCAAATTTGATAATCTGGAAGAAATGGATGCATTCCTAGAGACATATAAACTACCAAAACTGAACCAGGAAGAAATAGAAAACGTGAACAGACCCCTATCCAATAAGGATATTGAAGCAGTCATCAAAAATCTCTCAAAAAAACAAGAGCCCAGGGCCAGACGGCTTCCCAAGGGAACTCTACCAAACATTTAAGGAAGAATTAATACCTGCTCTCCTGAAACTGTTCCAAAAATAGAAATGGAAGAGAAACTTCCAAATTTATTTTATGAGGCCAGCATTACCCTCATCCTAAAACCAAAAAAGGACCCCATCAAAAAAGAGAATTATAGACCAATATCCTTGATGAATACAGATGCAAAAATTCTCACCAAAATACTAGCTAATAGGATCCAACAGTACATTAAAAGGATTATTCACCACGATCTAGTGGGATTTATTCCTGGGTTGCAAGGTTGGTTCAACATCCACAAATCAATCAGTGTGATACAATACGTTAATAAAGAAAGAACAAGAACCATATGATACTCTCAATAGATGCTGAAAAAGCATTTGACAAAGTACAGCATCCTTTCTTGATCAAAACTCTTCACAGTGTAGGGATAGAGGGTACATACCTCAATATCATCAAAGCCATCTATGAAAAACCCATCATAAATATCATTCTCAGTGGGAAAAAAACAGAGAGCTTTTCCCCTAAGGTCAGAAACATGGCAGAGCTGTGCACTAACACCACTGCTATTCAACATAGTACTAGAAGTCCTAGCCTCAGCAATCAGACAACAAAAAGAAATAAAAGGCATCTGAATAGGCAAAGAAGTCAAACTCTCACTCTTTGCAGGTGATATGATATTTTATGTGGAAAACCCAAAAGACTCCACTCCAAAACTGCTAGAACTCACACAGGAATTCAGTAAAGTGTCAGGATATAAAATTAAGGCATAGAAATCAGTTTCATTTCTATACACCAACAGCAAGAAAAAAGAAAGAAAAATTAAGAAGTCAGTCCCATTTACAATTGTACCCAAAACAATAGGATACCTAGGAATAAATATAACCAAAGAGGCAAAGAATCTGTACTCCAAAAACTATAAAGTACTCATGAAAGAAATGGAGGAAGAAACAAATAAATGGAAAAGCTCATGGATTGGAAGAACAAATATTGTGAAAATGTCTATGCTACCTAAAGCTATCTACACATTTAATGCAATACCCTATCAAAATACCATCAACTTTTTTCAAAAAAATGGAACATATAATCCTAAAATTTTTATGGAACCAGGAAGGACCTTGAATAGCAGAGGAATGTTGAAAAAGAAAAACAAAGTTGGTGGCATCACAATTCCAGACTTCAAACTCTATTACAAAGCTGTACTCATCAAGACAGTATGGTACTGGCACAAAAACAGACACAGAGATCAATGGAACAGAATAGAGAGCCCAGAAATGGACCTTCAACTCTTTGGTCAATTAATCTTTGACAAAGCAGGAAAGAATGTCCAATGGAAAAACGACAGTCTCTTCAACAAATGGTGTTGGGAATATTTGACAGCCACATGCAGAAGAATGAAACTGGACCATTTCCTTACACCACACACAAAAATAGTCTCAAAATGGATGAAAGACCAATATGAGACAGGAATCCATCCAAATCCTTGAGGAGAACACAGGCAGCAACCTCTTCAACCTCAGCCACAGCAACTTCTTCCTAAAAACATCACAAAAGGCAAGGGAGGCAAGGGCAAAAATGAACTATTGGGACTTCATCAAGATCAAAAGCTTTGCACAGCAAAGGAAACAGTTAACAAAACCAAAGACAACTGACAGAATGGGAGAAGATATTTGCAAATGACATATCAGATAAAGGGCTAGTATCCAAAATCTATAAAGAATTTATCAAACTCAACACCCAAAGAACATAACTCAATCAAGATATGGGCAGAAGACATGAACAGACATTTCTGCAAAGAAGACATCCAAATGGCCAACAGACGCATGAAAAAGTGTTCAACATGACTCAGCATCAGGGAAATACAAATCAAAACCACAGTGAGATATCACCTCACACCAGTCAGAATGGCTAAAATCAGCAAGTCAGGAAATGACAGATGCTGGTGAGGATGTGGAGAAAGGGGAACCCTCCTACACTGTTGGTGGGAATGCAAGCTGGTGCAGCCACTCTGGAAAACAGTATGGAGGTTCCTCAAAAAGTTGAAAATAGACCTATCCTACAACCCAGTGATTGCAATACTGGGTATTTACCCCAAAGATATAAGTGTAGTGATCCAAAAGGGCATGTGCACCCAAATGTTTATAGCAGCAATATCCACAATAGCCAAACTATGGAAAGAGCCTAGATGTCCACCAACAGATGAATAGATAAAGAAGATGTGGTGTGTGGGTACACACACACACACACACACACACACACACACACACACACACACAATGGAATACTATGCAGCCATCAAAAAGAGAAATCTTGCCATTTGCAATGACATGGATGGAACTAGAGGGTATTATGCTAAACAAAATAAGCAGATCAAAGAAAGATTATTATTATATGATCTCTGTGATATGAGGAATTTGAAAGGCAGGGTGGCAGGTCGTGGAGGGTAGGGAGGGAAAAACTGAAACAAGATGGGACCAGTGAAGGAGACAAACCATAAGAGACTCTTAATCTCAGGAAACAAACTGAGGGTTGCTGGGTGTGGGGTAGGGATGGGGTGGCTGGGTTATGAACATTGGGAAGGGTATGTGCTACGGTGAGTGCTGTGAATTGTGTAAGACGGATGATTCAGAGACATGTGCCTCTGAAGCAAATAATACATTATATGTCCATTAAAAAAATATAAAAAACACATTAAGCTTGCTATGACATGTATACACATAAAAAAAACCTTTTACATGGTAGCTTTATTTTCATACTTTTTTTAAAAATTATGTTCAGTTACCCAGCATACAGTACATCATAAATTTTTGTTGTAGTGTTCTTGTTTTATAAATTCTATAAATTTATATTTATATAAAAAATTTATAATTTTTTATAAATTTATAATTCACATTTTTCTTCCACTAATTTTCCTAAAAAGTGATAATTTTTAAATTATTATTTTGAATATTTATTTATTTATTTATTTGAGAGGGGGAGGGACAGAGGGAGAGAAAGAATGTTAAGCAGACTCCATGCTGGACTGAGATCATGATGAGCCAACAGCAAGAGCTGGGTTCTTAATCAACTATGCTATCCAGTCACCCTCTTTTAAGTTATTTTTAAAAGGAAGGCACAGCTCTGATTCAGAGGGGGGTTCACTTGTAAAAACAGGCTCTTTTCTGTATTTCCCTCATTACCGCTTCATACATTTCCTTTCCTTCATTTCCTTCATTTCCTTCATACATTTCAGACCAACTTTATTGCCATCAATTTCAGTTGCCTATAGCATTATACTGATCTTGTTCCTGGAGGGTTAATTTGTAACACGTCGGTTTCTTGGCACTCTTTCCTTCTTTTCCCCAAATACCCAAGACCTCTACCCCTTAATTTTGCTAGATGACTCTGTGCCCAGTCACTATTTATAACTGGACATAATCCCAGATTTAGACAGCTGGTCTGGTTCTGAGATCTGTGGTCTCATTTGGTTTTACCACATATGACCCTAGACCACAAACACATGAAGGCAGGTGTATGTACTAAAAAGTTTAATAAGTATAAAGCATATGTGCAGAAACGTGGGCCCTATGTTGTGAAGTTTGCACACCACACTCTAAGAAAGGAATTTACAGTTCAGTTAAGAGTACTTTGGGCATTTTTTAGGCAGGGTTGCAGATTCCCCTCCAGGAAGGTAGGCTCTTAGCATCCTGTGAGCAGACTTTGATGGGTCCTATTATTTCTTTCACCTGGAGCATCCTCCCTGACCCTCTCCACCAGTCTAAGGCCTATACATTGCTCAAAGAACAGCTCAAATGCTGCCTTTTTCCTGAGGGATGTACACAGGTGTCACTGAAAATAAAAAGGGGGAACACACATTAGCCATCAGGGATATTCAAATCAAAACCACATTGATATACCACCTTACACCAGATAGAATGGCCAAAATTAACAAGACAGTAAACAAAATGTGTTGGAGAGGATGTTGAGAAAGGGGAACCCTCTTATACTATTGGTGGGAATGCAAGTTGATGCAGCCACTTTGGAAAACAGTGTGGAGATTCTTTAAGAAATTAAAAATAGAGCTACCCTATGATGCTGCAATTGCACTACTGGGAATTTACCCCAAAGATACTGATGTAGTGAAAAGAGGGACCATCTGCACCCCAATGTTCACAGCAGCAATGGCCACAGTCACCAAACTGTGGAAAAAAAACAAGATACCCTTCAACAGATGAATGTATAAAGAAGATATGGTCCAGCTCATGGATTGGAAGAACAAATATTGTGAAAATTTCTATGCTACCTAAAGCAATCTACACATTTAATGCAATCCCTATCAAAATCCCATCCATTTTTTTCAAACAAATGGAACATATAATCCTAAAATTTATATGGACCTCAAAAAGATCTTGAATAGCCAAAGGAATATTGAAAAAGAAAGCAAAAGTTGGTGGCATCACAATTCCAGACTTCAGCAACCTCTTTAACTTCAGCCACAGCAACTTCTTCCTAGGAACAACACCAAAGGCAAGGGAAGCAAGAGCAAAAATGAACTATTGGGACTTCATCAAGATTGAAAGCTTTTGCACAGCGAAGGAAACAGTTAACAAAACCAAAAGACAACTGACAGAATGGGAGAAGATATTTGCAAATGACATATCAGACAAAGAGCTAGTATCCAAAATCTATAAAGAGCTTAGCAAACTCAACACCCAAAGAATATAATCCAATCAAGAAATGGGCAGAGGACATGAACAGACATTTCTGCAAAGAAGACATCCAGATGGCCAACAGACACATGAAAAGGTGCTCCACATCACTGGGCATCAGGGAAATACAAATTAAAACCACAATGAGACACCACCTCACACCAGTCAGAATGGCTAAAATCAGCAAGTCAGGAAATGACAGATGCTGGTGAGGATGTGGAGAAAGGGGAACCCTCCTACACTGTTGGTGGGAATGCAAGCTGGTGCAACCACTCTGGAAAACAGCATGGAGGTTCCTCAAAAAGTTGAAAATAGAGCTACCTTACGACCCAGCAATTGCACTACTGGGTATTTACTCTAAGGATACAAACGTAGTGATCTTAAGGGGCACGTGCACCCGAATGTTTATAGCAGTGATGTCCACAATAGCCAAACTATGGAAAGAGCCTAGATGTCCATCAACAGATGAATGGATAAAGAAGAGGTGGTATATATATACAATGGAATACTATGCAGCCATCAAAAGAAATGAAATTTTGCCATTTGCGATGACATGGATGGAACTAGAGAGTATTATGCTTAGCGAAATAAGCCAATCAGAGAAAGACAACTATCATATGATCTCCCTGATATGAGGAAGTAGAGATGCAATGTGGTGGGGTTTGGGGGATAGGAAAAGAATAAATTAAACAAGATGGGATCCAGAGGGAGACAAACCATAAGAGACTCTTAATCTCACAAAACAAACTGAGGGTTGCTGGGGAGACGGGGGTAGGAGAGGGTGGTGGGGTTATGGACATTGGGGAGGGTATGTGCTATCGTGAGTGCTGTGAAGTGTGTAAACCTGGCGATTCACAGACCTGTACCCCTGGGGCTAATAATACATTATATGTTTATTAAAATTTTTAAAAATTTAAAAAAGAGAAGATATGGTCCATATATACAATGGAGTATTATGCCTCCATCAGAAAGGATGAATACCCAACTTTTATATCACATGGATGGGACTGGAGGAGATTATGCTGAGTGAAATAAGTCAAGCAGAGAAAGTCAATTATCATATGGTTTCACTTACTTGTGGAGCATAAGGAATAACATGGAGGACTTGGGGAGATGGAGCAGAGAAGTGAGTTGGGGGAAATTGGAGGAGGAGACAAACCATGGGAGACTGTGGACTCTGAGAAACGAACTGAGGGTTTTGAAGGGGAGGAGGGTGGGGGGGTTGAGTGAGCCTGGTGGTGTGTACTATGGAGGGCATGTACTGCATGGAGCACTGGGTGTGGTGCATAAACAATGAATGCTGGAACACTGAAAAGAAATAAAATAAAATAAAATGGAAAAAAAGGGAGAACACAAACCTTAAAGATAAACATAAATAATAATTATAAGTACCACTGCTACCAAGTACCAGACTTACTCTCATATCAACCTTACAAGCATGGATTGATTACACCTATCCACCATATTATAGATTCTGTGACCACCAAAGTAAATACAGCCTCTGCCTTAAAGAATTTTCAGTCTGACAGAATCAAATAAAGATTTCCCCCACTATCTGGAAGCAAAGAATTGTATAAAATCCTTCATTAAGCCAAAATGATTGTAAAGCAAAGAAACAATTACCATTAATTTATAAGGAAACTTTTTTAGTATTTCCAGAACCAAAAAATAACTCTCTTAGGCTTCTCTGATAACCTTTGAGCACATCTTGCTACAAGATGCACATAATACATACAGATAAAGCACAGATGCTGGCAGACACAGGTCAAAGCCATGGGGGCTTGAGGCTGAGAGGCAGAGTGCAGTTCCAGGGGCAGAAGATGGGCAAGGCGGCTCTCAGGGCTCTGCTCCGTGATGACTTTAGGACAGCTTAGCTCTTGCAAAGTAACACTGAGTAACGCATTTCATCTTTTGTCATAAAATCCAAAACCCTTTTAGGATTTCTTTCAGTTAGAAAACAGGCACAAATGTAGGTCTTTTGTCAAAGTGAAGTCGTATAATGGGAATTTTGAAATATGCGGGATACCTTATGTACAAAAATAATTCAACATGAGGAGCTGAGTAGAGAGAGAAAGGGAAAGTTTGCCTAGAGAACAAGAGTTTATTACCAGCTGGATTTAGAGGAAGGCTTCTGCAAGGAGGCCCATTTTACAGAGAAGAAAACTGAGGATCACAAACTAGTAACTGGTGGCGCCAGAAACCAGAAAAGACACGTCTCTCTGAGCCTAACTCCTCCCTCCCTTTTCATCCTGGGAAGTTGACATTTTCATTTGTTAATTTCCAAGTGTATTCATTTCCTAGGACTACCGTAACAAATTTCCAAAAACTTTGTGGCCCATAACAATAGAAATGTATTCTTTCACAGTTCTGGAGACCAGATACCTGAAATTGAGATGTCAGTGGGGCTGGGCCCTCCTGGAGGTTGAGAGGAGGATCTGTTCTGTGTCTCTCTCCTGGCTTGTGGTAGGTTCTGGAAGTCCTGTGCTCCTGGGTTTGTAGATTCATCCTTTCATTCTCTGCTACCTTCTCCTGGCCTTCTTCTCCACGTTTCTCCTTTGTGTCTATGTGTCTTAAATTCCTCTATCCTTTTCTCCTACAAAGACACCAGCCACTGACTTAGGGCCTATTCCAAATTCAGGAGTATCTCAAGAACCATCACTTAATTACACTGCAAAGACTCTATTTCCAAATAAGATCACGTTCACAGGTGCCTGGAGTTAGGACTTGCACTTAACCTTTGGGTGGACACTATTCAACGCAGTACACAAAGCACATTGTTTTTCAAGCCTGTTTCAACTTTTACTTCTTGGGTAAAGGCCTCAGATTCACCAAGGGATTTGTGGAGAATTCTGGCGTATGTGCACAGCTTTGGGTGTATGGGCCTTCTTCCAGAGCACTAGGGACAAGGGAGAGCTTACCAAGATGCGCTACGGCTATCTCATTCCCTTAGTTCTCTGGTACATTTCTTGCCAGTCTGTTGGTTCCTTGCTTATCCCACCCAGCAGCACCACTTCAAGCTAGCTGCGTCATTAGCCTTCTTGGTTTCTTCGTTGACCACTTCTGACAATAATTGAGAGCATGGGATTTTGCACTCCCCTCTCCAAATCAAATTGGGTTCCTGTGGCAGCTAAGCTCCCCTCACTCACGGCTCACCACCCTAGCCAAATTATCACATGATAGAACTGCAGATAATATCTATTATCACAGATAGAACAGGAGCAGCCCACACGCTCGTCACTTATACTTGAAGCTCAGCAGTTCTCATCAAATAAACACTTATCAGTTTGTTGTAAGTCCTTAGTCAATTTCCAGTTTTCTAAAATGGTCGTTTTTGGTAGTATTATCCAGTTTTATTGCTGTTTGGGGAGAAGAGGATTTGTTATGCCTGTCACTCTACCATGGCAAAAGCCTCACTCCTCAGTCTCTAGGTATTAACTTGAGAAAGAGCCATTGCCACATTGCAGTTGTATTCTCATTAGTGGAAGGAAAGAGGAATCTCCAGAAATGCACACTCTGCACACTTGGGCTAGGACTACATGGAGCAGGAATTGACAACAATTGAGTTTCTCTTTTCCTTCAAGCACGTTTACTGTCTAAATTCCTCAATATCTCAACAGTGAAAGAAAAGGGTAGAATCACCTAAATATACATTTTATAGAATAAAAGGAAGAGTTCAAAATCTGCACAGAATAATCCATCCATCAAGTTACAAATTGCTACAACAATTGCTGATCACTCTCTATGCACAGAGAAAAATATTCGCCTGTTATTATTATCCGTGAACCATACTGATTCGCTCTACACGTTTATGAATTTTGTTTTACTTTATAAATCTAAAAAACCTGTTATTATGAAGTTTCACAGCTCTTCTTTTTCTGACTAGGAAGCCAAGTCATTGAAAACCACTCCTATTTATAATACAGTCCAGCTCCAAGATGAGCTTGGAGTTATTATTGACTTCAGGGCTATTAAGGTACAAAGTAAGTCTATTTTCTCATCCATTCTTTCACCTGCACATACCCATAAACAGAACTTCAAGATATTACTTCTTCAGATGCTACAAACTGGTAATCTCTGGATGAAGAATAGGTTTTATTTAGCTCTTATTATAACTTTTTAAATATGGAGCTAACAATTAAAAATGTACATATTTCATATGAAAATATGACTACCTGGGCACCTGGGTGGCTCAGTGGGTTAAAGCCTCTGCCTTCAGCTCAGGTCATGATCCCAGGGTCCTGGGACCGAGTCCGCATCAGGCTCTCTGCTCAGCAGGGAGCCTGCTTCCCCACCCCTCACCTCTCTGCCTGCCTCTCTGCCTACTTGTGATCTCTATCTGTCAAATAAATAAATAAAATCTTTTTTAAAAATATATGAGTACCTGCTTTTCCTTTCCTTTTTTTTTTTTTTTGAGAAAAAATCTGGTGATAGCAAACCTAAAAATGCCCACCCATTTTAAGCAAGGCAAGTAACCTTCAATATAGAATCCCCACTTGTCCCAGTAGTCTCCCTAAAAATAAGAACCTATATCAGCTACCACAAATCATTTCACTTGCATTATTTTCCTTTCTATGGTAGAGAAATATTTCCTCTAAAAATGTCTATTTTAAATGGGAAGAAAAAATAAAAAAGAGGGCTGCTTGATTACCCTTTGCCCAGTCCTGCTCACTTCATAATGCTCCCTCTCTGGCCCTGTCTAGATATTTGAGTTTGTGTTCACCACTTTTTATTCCTAGATTAGAACAAAATAATCTCTTTAAATAAAAATAATTCAAGATTGTGGGGTTCTTGCTTATCAGGATGGCTTATGCCAGAAGGAAATCATGAAACTGCCCAAAGGTAAATTAATTATATAGTCCAATAGTTACATGCCCAGATTCTAGAGCCAGATACTTGAGTTCAAATCCTGGATTTGCCATTATGGATTTTGTGGTCTTGGGCAAATGATTTAAGTCTCTGAGATTCAGCAGCCCTTTTGGTAAAATGAGGATAATAATGGCATCTACCATGTAGGGTCATTTGAGGGTAAAATTAAGTGTTCAGAATGGTACCTAGTAAGTAGTAAATGTTATTTACATTACAGGACCAAACTAAAATGAAGCCACTTATATCAAGGACAAAATGGAAATGTTCAACACACATACATTAAAAAAAAAAAAAAACTATTCCTTTATATACTTACAGCTCTTCTCAGAAATCATCAAAGGACATAAGCCAGTCCTCAAACACCAAATCTGTTCATGCCACCTCTGAACTTCCTTATCATCCTGACTCGGGTACCTTGATCCAAATAAGAAAGATCACTAGGCAACCAATTAGCTGAAAAAGTTAAATAACTTCCATGTTTATCCTATGAAATTCCACAGTCTGTGAGCAACTCAGTATTCACTGCCTTGAGTTTCCAAGTTTGCAGGTCAAAAGCCTTGCAATATACTCATCGTTCTGCTTTGTTTTATTCAATAAGCAGAGTGTGGTTTTTGACAATGTGTTCATTATTATTATTATTATAAGAAAGGAACTGTCCCTATAAACATTCCAGCCTTGTTCAGTGTCAGTGTAATTGGCAATCATACTCTGTAAAATTATCAATCTCCAGAATACATATAAACACTTTGATGAAATTATGTCTACACAATTAAAATTAAATAGCAAAGCAATTATCAAATAAATTGAACAAATGTAGGGAGTTAATTTGCCTGGATAATTCAGGTCCTAATTTTTTTTTAACTTTATAAAGCAGGTAGTAGAGCTCAGGTCCTGAAATGTCTAAATGTCTACATCAATTCTCCAAATTCCTCAGTTTGCCTACATACTCTAGTTTAAAAATAAACAAATAACTTGTTTAAAAACAATAACAATTATTTATTTCATTTATTTATTTATTTGACATAGAGAAAGAGAGAGAGCACAAGCAAGGGGAGTGACAGGCAGAGGGCGAGGAAGAAGCAGGCTCTATGCTGAGCAGGGAAGTCCAATATGGGACTCAATCCCAGGACTCTGGGATCATGACCTGAGCCAAAGGCAGTTGCTTAACCAACTGAGCCACCCAGAGTCACTAAAAGCAATAACAATTATGTCTTCAACAAGAAGTTTCCCCCATGGGTCTACAAATATTGATGCCCCTTCTAACTAGAAGTCCCTTGAACTCACGTTCCTACCTCTGAATTTTTCCCTTCGAAATTGAAGTGCTTACAACAAACTTCCTTCTCATTGCACCAAAACTTCTATTTGGATGGTCAGAGATTAATAGGTGGCAGGGTGAGGGTGTGATATGGGCCAAGGAAAGGAAAAGAAATAAATCATGTACCTAATATATAGGAATACACAAAGCACCGATTGTAATTTTATAAAGAAGAGAACCTATGCAACTATTATATTGTCACATACACATTCCATAAATGCACTAAGGGGAAATATGGTGACATGACTATCATTGAGTAAAGTATAATGAATCTTAATGATCTCTTTGGGAGAAACCTATATGCTGAAACACTGCCCAGCAGGACAGGAAGATCCTTGCACTTCAGCCCTAACCTACACATGAAAAAACCTTCCTAGGCCATTCTGGTTCCCAAAGGCTCTACTTTAAACTCTAGGGCAGTTTATGAGATCTACTGGAGACTCCCAGAGCAAAGCAAGACATTATATTGACTGATATGATCTATCAAGTCAAAATAACCACATCAAAATGTAAAAGTATTTTTTTAATTATCTAGTAATGTAACCCTACGAATATTCCTCATCTTTACCCCAGTCCTGGGGCTCAGGGATAAAAGGTAAGCTTCAGAAATGAGACATCTCATATAACAATGATTTATTTTTCTCCTGAAATTTTAATGGTTCTTAGAAAATGACCAACTTAGATATTCTCGATGCTTCCATGGAAATAGAGAGGATCCTATAATGGGCAGTTTTGAGTTTCAAATGTGGCCACTAAAGAAGACATTAATAAAACAGTGAACATCAAGTTCCTGCCATAAAACAAGTATTATAAAAAGTCCAGGGGTCAAATCAAGAACCAACTTTTCCTACCCTACCTTGTCCAATGAACCTCCCTGCTTCCAAACTCACCTTGCCCACATTAAATTCACCTTTTCAGGGACGCCTGGGTGGCTCAGTTGGTTAAGCGGCTGCCTTCGGCTCAGGTCATGATCCCAGCGTCCTGGGATCAAGTCCCACATCGGGCTCCTTGCTGGGCGGGGAGCCTGCTTCTCCCTCTGCCTCTGCCTACCACTCTGTCTGCCTATGCTCTCTCTAACTAATAAATAAATAAAATCTTAAAATAAATAAATAAATAAAATAAATTCACCTTTTCATAAAACTGAATTAAGCCCTGCTGGATTAAATAATTAAGGACAACTAGAAAAGAAACAAAATATATTTTTCTGCTTTTAAAGAAATTACTTAGAAAATAAAATATATCCACAAAACTATAAACACACACACAGAACAAAACACATATGTGAGCAGAGCAGTATAAGGGTCCCATGTATTTTTGGACCATTGCAAGCTTTGGACCAGGCAAGACTGAGGGAAATAAAGGGGAGAGCAAAAGATCAAAGACTAACTAGAATCTAATCCTGAATGCTGACATCCTGCTTGTGTAACCCTGCACAGAATACTGCTCCATTTTTGGACCAGTAGTAGGGGGGAGGTGGGTTACCTAATGGGAGCTTCCTAGCCAGTGCCAGAGAAAGGTATCCACGTCATATTTTACTTAAAATCAAAAGGCATTGTATTTGACAGCCACTTTACGATATAATAAAGCTTAATACAGCTAGTCTCCAGCTAAAATTCAGATCTCTTGAAACTACAAGGCAAATCCAGCATTTTAGTCATAATTAGGCTTTTGAAAACATTAACAGAATATTTTCATTCATTCATTCTGGAAAGGAAACACTGTTCATTTTCATTCAAAGACCAGCTTCCTTTGCATTGTTAACACATACACACACACCCCTGAAATAAGGCATGAGGAGATGCCCTCTTCTGTTTCTACACACTCAATGCAAGGGTTTTTTCAATCCCAGCAAATTTGGAGGATTTCATATTAAACTGTGAGCACAGCAAGTTTTTAAAATCCTAAAGCACTGCTATTGACCTCCAGTAACCAGAATATCTCCTTATGCAGCAGAAGTTCCTCTTTGCCAAATAAAAAGTCCTCATTCCTCTCTCTGTGTTATAGCACACCCTGTTCCTGGCTGAGAAGAAAATAAAATTAACCTTGGGCGGGCGGCTATGCACCTAATTTCCCTGGGTGAGTGAATGAGCTCACCAAATGTATAAATAATGTGCCCAAGTCTCCTTGTTATTCAGGGGGGTTTTTTGGTTGTTGGGTTTTGTTTGCTTGTTTGTTTGTTTGTTTGTTTTTTAATATTCATTGCCCAGAAGCCTGGAGCACAATTCCAAACTGCTAATATGTTAATACTTTCACCAGAGCTTGATTCCAGTTTCTGAAAAACCAATAAGATAACAGTCAACCCAGAAGGATGGCCCAGACTTCCTGTTCTTTGTTGACAGGATTTGGATGTGCAGCTTGCAAAGTTTGACAAATTGTGCAAAGAAACAAATGTAAAAGGACAGTTCCGAGATCTAAATCGAGGTGCTGGAGCTCACTTGCTTTAACGGAACTGCCACTGGGCTGCTGCCAGTTGCATCTGGGCAGGAAGGAAATGCAAATTAAAAGGAAAAATTAGGCCATTTTAGAGCAAAGCAATTTTTCAGCAAAAGCTCAGTGCTGACACAAATGAATAAAGGAGGTATTATTTAGTGTTAAATTGGATGGATTGATTCTTTTCCTCAATCATTCTAAAGTGCTTCTTTGCTGTTCCCTGGAGTCACTGAGGTGTTTTGATAAGGGCTCATTATTTCTGCAGACTACCAGTTCTCATCTTTATTACTTCAAACAACCTCCTTTTTTTTTTAAAAGATGTAATTATTTTAGAGATGGGCAGGGGAAAGGGAGAGGGAGAGAGAGAGAATCCCAAGCAGACTCTGTACTGAGTGTGTGAAGCCCAATATTGGGGCTCAGTCTCACAACCCTGAAATCATGACCTCAGCCAAAAGCAAGAGTCAAAGCTTACTGGACTGAGCCACCTGGGCACCTCCCATGCAACCTCTTTCATCTCATTGGACTACAGAAAGTGATTTTGTCCTCATGTAAGACCTATACACTTGACTGAAGTCAAAGCTAATTGCCTTTTTTTTTTTTTTTTTTGTCTTTTCATCATCTTCAAAACTTCTGAACAAACAACTCTGATCTAGAAGATTAAACTTTGGGATCACAGCTGAGTTTTAGACACCTCTATACTACTTACCAGTCTCAAGAACTTGAGATCCCTCCACTGTAAGAGTTAGAATTACCTGTTTCAGTTAGATCATCAGGTGGCTCTTAGGATAAAATGAGATACATATGGAAATGCACTTTGCTACTATTCTTTGCACTTATTATTTATTAACTAATTTAATCCTCACAACTTTATAAACATATTTTATCCCTAGTTTACAGATAACTGAGGCAGAGAGATTAAGTCACTTGCCCAAGGTCTCCCAGCTACTACATGAAAACTCTGAAATTCAGACGCAATTAATATGGGTTCAGAGTTCACACCACCACATTTACACACACTGCCTTCCAGTATGGATGTCAAGTGTTGTTATGCATTCATTTATTCATCACCTCTGTGTTGACCATCTACCATATGCCTCACACTCTCTGGTTACAAGTGGAAAATGAACAAATCAATGAGATTTTTATCATTTTTCATTTTCATCCTCCTCATTCTTCACCCTCCAGGAAATAGAGAACAAGGCATAGGAAGAAGAAAGAAGACTCAAAACCCATCATTGAGACCCTTTTGAAAATAATTACACAGACTCTTAAGATGTTGTGGGTTTTTTTCTTTTTTTGAGAGAGAGAGAGCACAAGCAGGAGGAACAGCAGACAGAGGGAGAGGGAGAAGTAAACTTCTTGCTGAGCAGGGAGCCTGACGTGGGGCTTGATCCCGGGGCCCTGGAATCATGACCTGAGCCGAAGGCAGACACTTAACTATCTGAGCCACCCAGGTGCCCCTAAGATGCTGTTTTTGAGTTGAGAAGGCCTCTCTGTGTCATAGACTCATCTACCATTGATTGGAAGGAAGAGCTGGGAGTGAGGAAGGCAATGATGTGCAGCACACAGTGTCCCCTCTACAAGCAGGGGTGGAGGAAGAAGGATGCAAAAGCACAAAGTAAGTCTGGACCACGGTGTTCAGCTCACTGAACAGCAGAATCACATAGTGGCAAACCTCAAAGCCCCAGCCATCTGAGCCTCAGCCTTCTTCACTAGAGTCGCCATAGGGCCCAGGGAGACAATGCCTGTGAACAGGCTTGCTGGAATGTGAAGGGCTCTATAATGTTAGAGGTAAAGACCAGGGGACTTGAAGCAAGTGACCCCCAGCTTCAACAAGAACTCCAGAATTGGCAGCTCTATACAGAAGACATAGACACGATATTTAATTTTTTTCAAGGAGGATGAAAATCTCAGAGTTTGTTTATAATTATTTAGAAAAAAGTAGTAACCATTACAAAAAGGATAATTAACACTTTTTTTAAAGATTTTTCTTATTTATTTATTTCACAGACAGAGATTACAAGTAGGCAGAGAGGCAGGCAAAGAGAGGAGGAAGCAGGATTCCTGCTGAACAGAGAGCCCAATGTGGGGCTCAATCCCAGGACCCTGAAGCTGAAGGCAGAGGCTTTAACCCACTGAGCCACCCAGGTGCCCCTAATTAACACTTTTAACACTCATAAGACTTTCTCTTCCAAAGCAATATTCTCCAAGAACTTCAAATAAGTTCAACCTCATTAGTTAATCACCTTCTCCTAAGGTGAAGTCATTGTGATTAGTTACCTATTTTTAAGAAAGGGAAAATTTAAACAACACAAGAATATATGAAACTGTAATATAACAACAAATTTATATTTTATTTTCATGCCCAGTTTCTCACACAGAACTCCAAAAACCTGGGGCGCCTGAGTGGCTCAGTGGGTTAAAGCCTCTGTCTTCGACTCAGGTCATGATCCCAGGGTCCTGGTATCGAGCCCCGCATCAGGCTCTCTGCTTAGCAGGGAGCCTGCTTCCTCCTCTCTCTCTCTCTCTCTCTCTCTCTCTCTCTCTGCCTCTCTGTCTACTTGTGATCTCTGTCTGTCAAATAAATAAATAAAATCTAAAAAAAAAAAAAAAAGAACTCCAAAAACCTTAGTAATTTATTGAGTGATAGGAGTGAGAGAAGTGTCTTGTTATTCAAAATAAGCGCCTTCCAACCCTACCTGAGTTTGTGCTAAAGTGCTGACTGCTGGGTAGCTTTGGATGACAGTTGCCAGAGGGACCAAACATGTGATTAGAAGGTTGGAATTTTCAGCCACATTCCTGACCTTTAAGGAGGGGAGAAAGATTGGAAATTCAGTTAGTTGTCAATGGCCAATGATTTAATCATTTGTGCCTACATAATGAAACCTTCATAAAAAACTGGATAGTAAGATTCCAAGACCTTCCAGGTTGATGAATGTATTCATGTGTCAGGAAAGTAGTACACCCCAAACTCCATTGGGATAGAAGTTCCTGTACTTGGGACTTCTCTGGATCTCACCTTATGTACCTCTTCATTAAGCTGTATATTTGTAACTTTTATAATATCCTTTATAATAAACTGGTAATAGTAAGTAAAGTGTTTCCTGAGTCCTGTGAGCCCTTATAATAACAAATTAATAAACCTGGAGAGAGGATCATGGGAACCCCTGATTTGTAATCAAGTCATATCAAAGTGTGGGTTACCTGGGGACCCACTACTTGCAGTTGGCACATTAAATTGGGGGAAGACTTATGGGACTGTGAGTTCTCTTAAGTCTGGTCATTAGTATCAGGGTTGAATTAAAGTGTAGGACATCCAGATGGTGTTGGGAGAGAACTGGAGATTTTCTCAGTGTGGAAAACCCACACATGTGGTATCAGAATTGTTGACAACAGAAGGGATATTTAGGCATTTCTACACAAAGCCACAGCCTGTCACATGCCAGGGAAAAGATTCCTCTATCAAGGAACATACATATTCTCTTTACTTGGAAATATTTCCTTTCTTTTTCCTTTCTGAAAATGCTGGCTACATATAGACTCTGCATTCTCCTATAATTGGCCCTTTGATAAATAGTAATAGTATTAATGTGGAAAGTATAACATCCCTCTCTCATCATACCCTTCTCCCCATCTTCTAGGACACCTAGCAAGATAAGGATCATGGGGCCTATTGTTGTCAATCAGTACACACACACACACACACACACACACACATACACACACACTCTCAGTGTATGAGAACATACACACTGTTCTAACCCTGAACTTGCGGATAGTAAGCTCCGCAGACATAGATGGAATGGATAAGAGATTCCCTAAATTCACAGTAGCCACTCAGGATACAAAAGTAATTCCAGGGCCCTGAATTCAGACACTTACTCAAAGCAACAAACACAAAATCATCTCAGAAAAGTGAAAGAGTAGACAGAAATAACTCCAGAATTTTTTTAAGAAGTAAAGTAGAGGAGTGAAAGGGGTTGTAATTTAAAAATGGATAAGAAACATAAGTAAAGTGTCAGTGACACTTTACTACCAAGCAGTGCTGCCATTTTAGAAGCAGAAAGATAATGGAAGGCATCAATACCACTGTGGGGCCTAGAAACTTTTCTTTAGGTGTACCTATGGGGTCTAGAAAGAGGCACAGCATATATCAAGAGGGAAAAGTCTCATCTAAAAGAGTACCTCAAGGGGGAGGAGTCAAAATGGCGGAGAAGTAGCAGGCTGAGAGGACACCAGGTAGCAGGAGATCAGCTAGAGAGCTTATCAAACCATCCCATACACCTACAAACCCAACATAAGATTAAAGAGAAGAAGAGCAACAATTCTAGAAACTGAAAATCGACCACTTTCTGAAAGGTAGGACCAGCAGAGAAGTGAATCCAAAACGAAAGGAAGATAGGCCTCGGTGGAGGGGCTGGCTCTCCGCAAGTGGCAGAGCAATGGAGCACAAAATCAGAACTTTTAAAAGTCTGCTCCACTGAGGGACATCACTCCAGAGGCTAAGCCAGGGTGAAGCCCACACAGTGACAGTGTAACCTCAGGTCCCGCAGGGTCACAGAAGGATCGGGGGTGTCTGAGTGTCGCAAAGCTCACAGGTATTAGAGCGGGAAAGCCAGCTATGGAGACAGAGCTGAGGAGTGAGCTCTCAACTCGGGGCACCTTGAACTGTGATCTGTGGCACAAGCCACTGCTCTATGAGCAGGGATCCCACAAAACATGGGGGGACTCCCCTGGAAGAGTGCAGGGATCTGCGGGGTTCAGAGACTCCAGGCAGAGCTGTGTGCCAGAGACAGAGATGCTTAGTCACAGGCTGGGGGAGCTCAGAGCACAGCCGGAGGCCAGGGAGATGGGAGTGATTGAGTGCTTTTCTCTGAGGGTGCCCTGAGGAGTGGGGCCCCAAGCTCTCGGCTCCTCCAGGCCGGAGATTGGAAGGCCGCCATTTTCATTCCCATCCTCCGGAACTCTACAGAAAGTGTTCAGGGAACAAAAGCTCCTGGAAGCGAACCCTAGCGGATTACTTAGCCCGGCCCCTGGTAAGGGCGGTGCAATTCCGCCTCGGGCAAAGACACTTGAGAATCACTAAAACAGGCCCCTCCCACAGAAGATCAACAAGAAACCCAGCCAAGACCAAGTTCACTTACCAAGGAGAACAGCGGAATTCCAGAGGAGAAAGCAAAGCATGGAATTCATGGCTTTTTCCCCATGATTCTTTAGTCTTGTAAAATTAATTAATTTTTTTAATTTTATTTTTTTTCTTCTGCTAAAATGTTTTTAAACTTATACCCTTTCCTTTTTTAAGGTTTTTTAACTAGTTTATCTTAAAAAACCTTTTATAAAAAAAAATCTTTTTGAACGTTCGTTATTATAGTCATATTTTATCCTTCATTGTATCTAACTATTTTTTGTATACACATAGGGATTTTTCTTCAGAAAATTTGGGGTACAACTTCTATTGATAGATCAAAATACACCTTAAATCTAGCACAGGGCTTTGTTCTAGTCTCCAGCCTGAGTGAATTCTCTCCACTTTCTTTTTCTTTATTCTCCCAACCAACTTACCTTATCCACTCCTTTGTTAGAAATTTTTAAAAAAATTTTTTCATCTTTATAGTCATATTCTATCCCTTCATTGTGTTTACCCTTATATATGTTCTTCATTCTTTAAAATTTTGGGAGATAGTTTCTTCTAAGAGACCAAAATACTCCCAAAATTAAGTGGGTGACCCTGTTCTATTCACCAATCTAATATATATATTTTTTTCTTTTTTATATTTTTTCGTTATTTGTTTTCTTTTTTTAATTTTTTTTCTGAATTTCTTTTTACCCCTTTTCCCCCTCCGCCACGATGGGGTCTTTTCTGATTTGTTAAAGCACATTTTCCTAGGGTCTTTGCCACCCTTTCAGTATTTTATTCATACCTTCATATATTCTTATCTGGATAAAATGACAAGGTGGAAAAACTCACCACAAAAAAAAGAACAAGAGGCATTACCGAAGGCTAGGTACCTAATCAATACAGACGTTGGTAATATGTCAGATCTAGAGTTCAGAATGACGATTCTCAAGGTGCTAGCTGGGCTCAAAAAAGGTATGGAAAATATTAGAGAAACCCTGTCCAGAGAAATAAAAGAACTAAAATCTAACCAAGTTGAAATCAAAAAAGCTATTAATGACGAGCAATAAAAAATGGAGGCTCTTACTGCTAGGATAAATGAGGCAGAAGAGAGAATTAGTGATATAGAAGACCAAATGACAGAGAATAAAGAAGCTGAGCAAAAGAGAGACAAACAACTCCTGGACCATGAGGGGAGAATTTGAGAGATAAGTGACACCATAAAACAAAACATTAGAATAATTGGGATTCCAGAAGAAGAAGAAAGAGAGAGGGGAGCAGAAGGTATATTGGAGAGAATTATTTTAGAAAATTTCCCTAATATGGCAAAGGGAACAAGCATCAAAATCCAGGAGGCACATAGAATCCCCCTCAAAATCAATAAGAATAGGTCCACACCCCATCACCTAATAGTAAAATTTACAAGTCTTAGCAACAAAGAGAAAACCCTGAAAGCAGCCTGGGAAAATAAGTCTGTAACATACAATGGAAAAAATATTAGATTGGCAGCAGACTTATCCACAGAGACCTGGCAGGCCAGAAAGAACTGGCATGATATATTCAGAGCACTAAATGAGAAAAACATGCAGCCAAGAATACTATATGCAGCTAGGCTATCATTGAAAACAGAAGGAGAGATATAAAGCTTCCAGGACAAACAAAAACTAAAAGAACTTACAAACACCAAACCAGCTTTACAGGAAATATTGAGAGGTCCTCTAAGCAAAGAGAGAGCCTAAAAGTAGTAGATCAGGGGCGCCTGGGTGGCTCAGTGGGTTAAAGCCTCTGCCTTCGGCTCAGGTCATGATCTCAGGGTCCTGGGATTGAGCCCCGCATCGGGCTCTCTGCTCAGCAGGGAGCCTGCTTTCCCCCCTCTCTCTGCCTGACTCTCTGCCTACTTGTGATCTCTCCCTCTATCAAATAAAAATAAAAATCTTAAAGAAAAAAAAAAGTAGTAGATCAGAAAGGAACAGAAACAATATACAGTAACAGTCACCTAACAGCCAATACAATGGCACTAAATTCATATCTCTTAATAGTTACCCTGAATGTAAATGAGCTAAATGCCCCAATCAAAAGACACAGGGTATCAGAATGGATAAAAAAAACAAAACCCATCAATATACTGCCTACAAGAAACTCATTTTAGACCCAAAGACACCTCCAGACTGAAAATGGGGGGGTGGAAAACAAATTTACCATGCTAATGGACAACAGAAGAAAGCTGGGGTGGCAATCCTTATATCAGATCAATTAGATTTTAAGCCAAAGACTAAAATGAGAGATGAAAAGGACACTATATCATACTCAAAGAGTCTGTCCAATTTAAAGATCTAACAATTTTAAATATCTATGCCCCTAATATAGGAGCAGCCAACTATATAAAACAATTAATAACAAAATCAAAGAAACACATTGACAATAATACAATAATAGTAGGGGACTTTAACACTCCCCTCACTGAAATGGACAGATCATCCAAGCAAAAGATCAACAAGGAAATAAAGGCCTTAAATGACACACTGAACCAGATGGACATCACAGATATATTCAGAACATTCCATCCCAAAGCAACAGAATACACATTCTTCTCTAGTGCCCATGGAACATTCTCCAGAATAGATCACATCCTGGGTCATAAATCAGGTCTCAACTGGTATCAAAAGATTGGGATCATTCCCTGCATATTTTCAGACCACAATGCTCTGAAGCTAGAACTCAATCACAAGAGGAAATTTGGAAAGAGCACAAATACATGGAGACTCAACAGCATCCTTCTAAAGAATGAATGGGTCAACCAGGAAATTAAAGAAGAATTGAAAAAAATCATGGAAACAAATGATAATGAAAACACAACAGTCCAAAATCTGTGGGAAACAGCAAAGGCAGTCCTGAGAGGAAAATATATAGTGATACAAGCTTTTCTCAAGAAACAAGAAAGGTCTCAAATACACAACCTAACCCTACACCTAAAGGAGCTCAAGAAAGAACAATAAAGAAAGCCTAAACCGAACAGGAGAAAAGAAATAATAAAGATCAGAGAAGAAATCAATGAATTAGAAACCAAAAAAACAATAGAGCAAATCAACGAAACTAGGAGCTGGTTCTTTGAAAGAATTAATAAGATTGATAAACCCCTGGCCAGACTTATCAAAAGGAAAAGAGAAAGGATCCAAATAAATAAAATCATGAATGAAAGAGAAGAGATCACAACCAACACCAAAGAAATACAAACAATCATAAGAACATATTATGAGCAACTCTATGCCAACAAATTCGACAACCTGGAAGAAATGGATGCTTTCCTAGAGACATATAAACTGCCAAAACTGAACCAGGAAGAAATAGAAAACCTGAATAGACCTATAACCAGTAAGGAGATTGAAACAGTCATCACAAATCTCCAAACAAACAAAGCCCAGGCCAGATGGCTTCCCAGGGGAATTCTACCAAACATTCAAAGAAGAATTATTTCCTATTCTTCTGAAACTGTTCCATAAAATAGAAATGGAAGGAAAACTTCCAAACTCATTTTATGAGGCCAGCATCACCTTGATCCCCAAACCAGACAAGGATCCCATCAAAAAAGAGAATTACAGACCAATATCCTTGATGAACACAGATGCGAAAATTTTCACCAAAATACTAGCCAATAGGATCCAACAGTACATTAAAAGGATTGTTCACCACGACCAAGTGGGATTTATTCCAGAGATGCAAGTTTGGTTCAACACCTGCAAATCAACCAATGTGATACAACACATTAATAAAAGAACCATATGATACTCTAAATAGATGCTGAAAAAGCATTTGACGAAGTACAGCATCCCTTCCTGATCAAAACTCTTCAAAGTGTAGGGATAGAGGGCACACACCTCAATATTATCAAAGCCATCTATGAAAAATCCACCACAAATATCATTCTCAATGGAGAAAAACTGAGAGCTTTTCCACTAAGGTCAGGAACACGGCAAGGATCCATTATCACCACTGCTATTCAAAAGTACTAGAAGTCCTAGCCTCACCAATCAGACAACAAAAAGAAATTAAAGGCATCCAAATCGGCAAAGAAGAAGTCAAACTATCGCTCTTTGCAGATGATATGATACTATATGTGGAAAACCCAAAAGGCTCCACTCCAAAACTGCTAGAACTTGTACAGGAATTCAGTAAAGTGTCAGGATATAAAACCAATGCACAGAAATCAGTTGCATTTCTTTACACCAACAACAAGACAGAAGAAAGAAATTAAGGAGTCAATCCCACCCAATTGCACCCAAAACCACAAGGTACCTAGGAATAAACCTAACCAAAGAGGCAAAGAATCTATACTCAGAAAACTATAAAATACTCAAGAAAGAAATTGATGAAGACACAAAGAAATGGAAATATATTACATGCTCGTGGATTGGAAAAACAAATATTGTGAAAATGTCTATGCTACCTAAAGCTATCTACACATTTAATGCAATGCCTATCAAAATCCCATCCAGTTTTTTCAAAGAAATGGAACAAATAATTCTAAAATTTGTATGGAACCAGAAAAGACCTCGAATAGCCAAAGGAATATTGAAAAAGAAAGCCAAAGTTGGTGGCATCACAATTCCAGACTTCAAGCTCTATTACAAAGCTGTCATCATCAAGACAGTATGGTACTGCCACAAAAACAGACATATAGATCAATGGAACAGAATAGAGAGCCCAGAAATGGACCCTCAACTCTATGGTCAACTAATCTTCAAAAAAGCAGGAAAGAATGTCCAATGGAAAAAAGACAGCCTCTTCAACAAATGGTGTTTGGAGAATTGGACAGCCACATGCAGAAAAATGAAATTGGACCTTTTCCTTACACCACACACGAAAATAGACTCAAAATGGATGAAGGACCTCAATGTGAGAAAGGAATCCATCAAAATCCTTGAAAAGAGCATAGGCAGCAACCTCTTCAACCTCAGCCACAGCAGCTTCTTACTAGGAACAATGCCGAAGGCAAGGGAAGCAAGGGCAAAAATGAACTATTGGGACTTCATCAAGATCAAAAGCTTTTGCACAGCGAAGGAAACAGTTAACAAAACCAAAAGACAACTGACAGAATGGGAGAAGATATTTGCAAATGACATATCAGATAAAGGGCTAGTATCCAAAATCTATAAAGAGCTTTTCAAACTCAACACCCAAAGAACAAATAATCCAATCAAGAAATGGGCAGAGGACATGAACAGACATTTCTGCAAAGAAGACATCCAGATGGCCAACAGACACATGAAAAAGTGCTCCACATCACTGGGCATCAGGGAAATACAAATCAAAACCACAATGAGATACCACCTCACACCAGTCAGAATGGCTAAAATCAGCAAGTCAGGAAATGACAGATGCTGGCGAGGATGCGGAGAAAGGGGAACCCTCCCACACTGTTGGTTGGAATGCAAGCTGGTGCAACCACTCTGGAAAACAGCATGGAAGTTCCTCAAAAAGTTGAAAATAGAGCTACCTTATGACCCAGCAATTGCACTACTGGGTATTTGCCCTAAAGATAAAAACGTAGTGATCTGAAGGGGCACATGCACCCGAGTGTTTATGAATGTTTATAGCAACAATATCCACAATAGCCAAACTATGGAAAGAACCTAGATGTCCATCAACAGATGAATGGATAAAGATGTGGTATATATATCCAGTGGAATACTATGCAGCCATCAAAAGAAATGAAATCTTGCCATTTGCGATGACATGGATGGAACTATAGAGTATTATGCTTAGCAAAATAAGTCAATTGGAGAAAGACAACTATCATATGATCTCCCTGATATGAGGAAGTAGAGTTGAAACATGGGGGTTTGGGGGATAGGAAAAGAATAAATGAAACAAGATGGGATCAGGAGGGAGACAAACCATAAGAGATTCTTACTGTCACAAAAAAAACTGAGGGTGATGGGGGGAGGGGGATAGGGAGAGGGTGGTGGGGTTATGGACATTGGGGAGGGTATGTGCTATGGTGAGTGCTGTGAAGTGTGTAAACCTGGCGATTCACAGACCTGTATCCCTGGGGCTAATAATATATTATATGTTTATCTAAAAATTTAAAAATAAATAAATAAATAAAAGCAGTAATAGCTATAGGAATATTAGATAAAGATGACTTTGGAACAAAGAAATATACCAGAGAAAAAGAGAGGAATTATATAATGATAAAAGGGTCAATCCAGGGACGCCTGGGTGGCTCAGTTGGTTAAGCAGCTGCCTTCGGCTCAGGTCATGATCCCAGCGTCCTGGGATCGAGTCCCACATCGGACTCCTTGCTTGGCGGGGAGCCTGCTTCTTCCTCTGCCTCTGCCTGCCACTCTGTCTGCCTATGCTCGCTCCCTCTCTCTCTAACAAATAAATAAATAAAATCTTAAAAAAAAAAAAAAAGGGTCAATCCACCATGAAGATATAGCTGTCCTAAATATAGATACACCAAACAATAAAGCTGCAAAAGCTGATCAAACTGAAACAAGAAATAGACAAATCCACAGATGGAAATATCAACATTTCTCTCTTAACAATTACTAGAACAACTAGAGAGAAAATCAGCAAGGATTTGGGACTCAAAATCACATCGATGAACATGATCTAAATCAACATTTATTTTTATATTCCACTCAATAACAGAATACATATTCTTTTCATGTTCCTGTTCATGTTCAAGATAAACCCTATTCTAGGTCACAAAACAAAACTCAGCAAATTTTTAAAAAGTGAAATTAGGAGTGTTGGGTGATACAGTCCATTAAGTGCCAATTCTTAGTTTCAGCTCAGGTCATGATCTCAGGGTTGTGATATTGAGCCCCATGTCAGACTCTGCCTGGGCGTGGATGCTACTTCAGATTCACCCTCTGCCCCTCCCACTTATGTGTGCTCTTGTTCTCTCTCTCTCTCTCTCTCTCTCTCAAAATTAGTAAACCTTTCAAAAAAAAAAAAGTAAAATCAGAAAAAGTTGTTTTTGACCAAAGTGTTATCAAACTAGAAACCAACAATAGAAAAATAACCAAAAAAATCTCCAAACCCTTTGAAGTTAACACATTCTTCACTCTTAAAAAAATACATGAGAAAAAGAGAAAGACTTGAGTGAAATATATATATATATATTATATATATATATATTAAACTGACCAAAGAATACAAAAACACTAAATAAAAGGGATGTTTATTGGGGCGCCTGGGTGGCTCAGTGGTTAAGCCTCTGAGGTCAGCTCATGATCTCAGGGTCCTAGGATTGAGCCCCGCATGGGGCTCTCTGCTCAGCAGGGAGCCTGCTTCCCCCTTCCACTCTGCCTGCCTCTCTGTCTACTTGTAATCTCTTTCTCTGTCAAATAAATAAATAAAATCTTTTAAAAAAATAAATAATAAAAGGGATATTTATTGCAGCATTATTTACAATAGCCAAATTATGGAAGCAGACCAAGTTTCCATAGATATAGACATATATACCACCTCACACAATGAGATATATATATGTATATATGAGATATATATACCACCCTACACAATGAGATATATATATATATATATATATAT
>RCUC01128055.1:0-12839 GCA_003697995.1 Taxidea taxus jeffersonii
CTTGCTGGTCAAATAAGTCATAGGCTGAATTTGGTCTGCAGGTTTTTGTTTGCCAGTATTGTGATAAAAACAGGTAGGTTATTGATCTCATGAAATATATGGATAAATATGTGTAGAACATCAAGTAAGGATGTAGTGTTTGACCTTAAAGTACATTTCAAGATGCTATAATGTCAGTCATACAGAGCTTTCTGGTGCATTAATTTGAGAAATTTAGTGCACATGACTTTTTTATAATTTCTATTTTTGTTGTTTCTCTTTTACTTTGTTCAAAGGTTTTTCAAATGTTCCCCATCTAATTTAGCTCTAGATTTAGAAAACCTGAACTGTAGACTTATACCCATCTGTTTCTAGACACATGAATTTGGCCAGCTTGTTCTTCTGATACTTCTGAGCTCCCCCCCCTTTTTTTTTAAATCTGTGAAGTAATGGATGATAAAACATACTTTAGGTGTTTCATGTATGTATATATATGATACATGTGAAAGTGGTAAAATGTTAAAAAAAAAAGTAAGCATTGGTTAATATTTATTGTCTTAAAACTTTATAGCCGCTTTTAAAAAACTGCAACCAGTCTCTACATTTGACTAATACAATTATTTGTTAAGGCTCTTTTAAACAATACCCTTTTTTAAAAATAAACCATGATTTAAACATGCCTGAAATTTAAATCGATTTAAATCAACGTGCAGAAATCCTCCATTCTGTGTTAGATTTAGCACATATAAAATATATAATTTCATGTAAATGTTTAGGCTTTTGGGTTGATATTTCTAATATAGAGCTAGTGATTTTATGAAAAGATTTGTGTAGCACTGTTTACTTAATTGCTTATTTCATTGTGATACGGTTTTTTTTTTTGCTCAGAAATGTAGTTGATTCTGTGAAGATCTGTTGGATCTACTTTTTTACTGACTGGAGAGCTATAAGTAAAAATAAAAACAATACATGTAGTATATATATTCATTTTAGAAAACCAGTAAAGTATACTGTTAACTACCCAAAGAAATCAATTGATATGCCATTCTAGTATATGGAATGTTCTTTTTTTTTTTTTTTTTCCTTTTAAGAAAAAAGATAGCATGCATGCATTGTTGGGGAGGAGCAGAGGGAGAGAATCTCTAAGAACACATGCTTAGCTTGGAGTCCAACACAGGGCTCAATCCCATGACCTATGAGGTCATGACCTGAGCTGAAACCAAGAGGGACTCTCAGAGAACTGAGCCACCTAGGTGCCCCTGGATGTTCTTAATCAGCAACTGTCTTTAATTCCAAACACTGAAGAAGATGTCTTCTTAAAAAGCAACTGCGTCTGATTCCAAATACTGAGATGTTACCTTTTCCATATCCCATGTAATCTTTCTTATACCTACATTAAGTATTTTAGTTCTCTTTAGTCACTGATTTCTGTCCACCTTTGGAGATATTTTAGTCTCATTTATCCTGTTTATAGACCTCAGGTCAGGTTAATAGCCCTTGTTATAATTTTGAATGGGCTTTGCTTTTTGGCTGGAGCCATAATAAAATTGTCCTGTCTCATCAATGTTCATGACTTTACATTTCCCTTCACCATACTTTAAATTTGGAAAGATATTTTTGACACCAGAATACTTAATAATGCTCAAAGCATTTATCATTAGCTTTAGTGTACATTTTTAAAATTATTTAATTTTTTAAAAAGATTTTATTTATTTGATAGAGAGTGAGCAGGAGAGCATGAGCATGAACAAGGGCAGAGGGAGAGGGAGAAGGAAGAAGCAGACTCCCTGCTCAGCAGGGAGCCCGACATGGGGCTTTATTCCAGGACCCTGGGATCATGACCTGAGCCACCCAGGGACCCATATAAAAAAAATCAATTTAAAGTAGTAAACAGGCTTGTATTTCTAGGATTTATTTTGTCCTGTTGTATATGGCGGGGGTAAGGATATAGTGAGAAAACTGAGTTGCAGGTTTTTACCATCATTCAGTATGTCGATTATAGTCAACAGTTCTCTTGTCTGAACAAGTTAACATGTTTCATAGTTTATACCAGCATCCTGAAATGATTTCTGTGTAGGACAGAAGTACTTTTTTTTTTTTACTTTTAATGTTATTTTGATGTTTTTGGACAGAATAGCTATAAGAGTAGTACAAAAGATTTTTTACCTTTCAACCATATTCCACAAATGCTAACTTTTCACCACATTGTTTTTCTTGGATTCATTCTTCCCTAATTTTCTCTGGACGTATGCCTATGCAGACACACTTTTTTTTTCCTGAACCATTTGTCAGTTGCAGTTACTTCCCCTTTGTCCCTAGGACTTTCACTTACTGATAGTACTATCAAAATTCAGGAAATTAACAGTGACATTTACTGTAATCTACAGACTTTATTACTAACTTCCCAGTTATGTGCCTTATTCAGTTACCATGTCTTTTTTTTTTTTTTTTTTAAGATTTTATTTATTTATTTGTTAAGTTACCATGTTTTTTTATTCTCCTTTAATCTGGAGTAATTTCTTACTGTTTGTAGTTCATAACCCTTCATTTCAGTTTATTTGATGTTTCTCACATAAAGGTTCAGAGTTTGCATTTTGCATCCGAATATCACAGAATTGTTGTGCATCATGCTAGGTGGTCTTTAATATTGATTTGGCTGTGGTTAAGTTGGAATAATGTCATGTTTCTGCATTGTAAAATAATTTTTTTTCTTGATATTAAGTATCTTGAGGTGTACACAGTCCTTGGTAAGTGTGTGTTGATGTTACACACATGTATTTCTGTCCTAATTTTTTGTGCACATTTTAAAGCAGGTAGAAAAATTAGAAATTAAAAAAATGAGATACAGCTAAAGAAATTCTTAACAATTTCTTTTTGTAGTCTAATATATATGCTTTTATATCCTTTGGGGTGAGTATATACTACTCCTGTCTTTGTAGACAAGAGGTCTATATCATGTCCTTTACTTTGTGTGGTTTTATAGAATTAGTCTTGTGTCTTGATCCTGAAATGTCTTTGAGGGTTATGTTACCATGTATGTAGAACCAATGTAGTAGTCAAAGATAAGTGCTTAATGGTAATGATTTTCCCCTATTTTTAATTTTCTTGCTTTCAGATGGAGAACTTAATGTTCTAGATGATATTTTGACTGAAGTACCAGAACAGGATGATGAACTGTATAATCCAGAGAGTGAACAAGATAAAAACGAGAAAAAGGGTAAGTAATTTAAAAAAAAATTTTGTTAAAATAAGTTTCAGTAGAGATTTAATTTATTAAGAAAATGACTTTGTATTTTTCTTATTCCTTGAGTCTGTTAACACCAAAAGTACAGTCATAACAAACTGTGGTACCCAGTTCTTTATGAATAAAAGTTATCTATTTTTTTTCAGATGCATGAAATATCTCATATATGAATTTATTCCAATATTTGCAAGCTTTTTTTTATGATTAACATTTCAGAGGACATTTTAAAGAAATGAGCCTTTGATATATATTATTTGTTAATCTTGGGTGAAGCAAATAGAATGCCTAGAATGCATTTATGTGCTTTCTTTAAATTGTATTTTTAAGGATCAAAAAGAAAAAGTGACCGAATGGAATCTACTGACATCAAGCGACAAAAGCCTTCTGTTCATTCAAGACAATTGATTTCTAAGCCACTGAGCTCATCTGCGAGCAATAACAAAAGAATAGTTAGTACTAAAGGAAAGTCAGTTGCAGAGTATAAAAATGAGGAATATCAAAGATCTGAAAGAAGCAAGCGTCTAGAAGCTGATCGAAAGATTCGTTTGTCAAGCAGTGCTTCTAGAGAACCTTATAAGAGTCAACCTGAAAAAACTTGTCTCCGGAAAAGAGATCCTGAAAGGAGGACCAAATCCCCTACGCCAGATGATTCTGAGGTAGTAAATGTTATTGCAGATGTAAAACAAAGCAGTTCTTTTTGAGGCTTTAGAACTGTTTATTCACTCTGACCTTTTCTGTTATATGACTGCTGATTCCCTTTTTCTTTAAACATCAGAGAATTGGGCTTGAAGTGGATAGACGTGCAAGCAGATCCAGCCAATCTTCTAAGGAAGAAGTGAACTCTGAAGAGTATGGCTCTGACCATGAGACTGGCAGCAGTGGTTCTTCTGATGAGCAAGGCAACAATACTGAGAATGAGGAGGAGGGGGTGGAAGATGTGGAGGAAGACGAAGAGGTAGAAGAAGATGCAGAGGAAGATGAAGAAGTGGATGAAGATGGAGAAGAGGAGGAGGAGGAAGAAGAGGAGGAGGAGGAGGAGGAAGAAGAAGAAGAGGAGGAGGAAGAAGAAGAATATGAACAGGATGAGAGAGACCAGAAGGAAGAGGGAAATGATTATGATACTCGAAGTGAAGCTAGCGACTCTGATTCTGAATCCGTTTCTTTCACAGATGGATCTGTCAGATCTGGTTCAGGCACAGATGGATCAGGTACTACTTTTTGTATTTATAAGTTTGTCTTTTTTTTTTAAGACAAAGATTTATTTATTTCTGAACATGTTTAAATTGAATTTAAAATAGTTTGAGATGTGGGATGTTAATAAGATTGTCTTGTGTTTTGTACTTTTGAGTAATATAAATACATTTGAGATTTATATGTCTTAGTAAATGTGTTTCCCAGCTTCAAATTGATTGTATTCTAAATGAATACAAGTCTGATTATTTCTCTATGTAGAAATGTATTTTAGATTTTAATGTTATAAATTCTTAGATTTTCATCCTAGCCAACATCTCATTTAAACGCTGATGTCTGGTCTACTTAAAGTATATTGATATGGAACCTGTCTACTAGGTACTATAGTTTTTCCATGCTAAATGACTCTAGATTTCTATCATATATGGTAATAGAAATCTTTACAACTTTTCCTTTTGGGAGTATACACTGTTTTTCCGATTCTGTACTTGTGGGTTGACTGACTTGGGCAGGATCTCCCAAAGGCCAGGTATAAAAGTACAAGAGGTGGAAAATAAGAATTTAAGATTCTTGTGGGGTGATTGGTTAAGGGCTCTCTCTTGGGTCATTCCTTCAGTACTACATGTCCTACCACTTTATCCCTATCTGATCTAGGAGATGTAAATACAGGAATGCTAAGTAGTTGCAGTCATTAGGCTAAGGGTGGAGACCCTCTTTTGAGGGGAATTTGATAGTGTACAACAAGGAGAGGTCAGGGTACTTAAAAGATCCCTTGCCATTTTAGGATGGTTATGCATGCTGTCATGGCTGTCTTCTGTCTGGATGCAACCAGATCTGCTGTGTATTCTAAATGAACTGAATGTCAGAATAGTAAAATAAATAATGTTGTTCTGTTATATAGGATCATTATAACCTCAGTATTATAAAATTTTATCCTTTTTATAGTACATTGTTAGTAAATCATATTCTTAAAAATTGTATAGGTGATAGAGCAAATGGCCAGCTATGATTGGTAACTAAAGTGCTTTCAACCTTTTGCTCACTGCAGTTCTAGTTTGGGAGTTTAGAGAGGATTTTAAAAGGGTTTAAAGAGCTAAACTGAGTAGATGAGTAGTTGAGTTTGATAAAAAACTTTGTGGAATCTTTTTTTTTTTTAAGATTTTATTTATTAGAAATCAAGAGAGAGCACAAACAGGGTAGGAGCAGAGGGAGAGGGCGAAGGAGAAGCGGACCTCCCCTTGAGCAGGGAGCCTGATGGGGGGCTCAATCCCAGGACCCTGGGGTCATGACCCAGTCCTAAGGCAGAGGCTTAATCTACTGAGCTACCCAGGCACCCCAGACTTCATGGAATCTTTAATTGTACTTTCCCATTATACTTTTTGCAAACTGATGGGATTATATATATATCTTTTATAATTATAGTAATGGATAGAGAACAAAAAGTGCATTCACAATATGAGTGAATGTTTACTTACTGTGATGAATGTGTTAAATATTCATGGGGTAGGGGAAATTCTATTTTAGGAATCTTCTTTTTGGTATCTGTGTTAGGAACAATATTTCTTACTTGTCTTATTTAAGTCAAAGAAGAGAGATATTTAAATGGATAGGAGTTAAAATAATCTACATTTTTAACAAGCTTCTAGGTGGTGCTGATACTATAGCAAGGTACTTGATAATACTTCCTATTTTTATGGAGGAGACATTTCAGATTAAATGGTAGCCAATAGTTTAATGAACCTATCATCAAAACTGTTTATTGAAGAATTTATTATTTTAAAAGAGATCCCTGGAATTCTTACTTTGCTTACTAAAGGAAACTGGATTTTCCTTGAAAATCCCTTATGTGGAACATGGTTTTTAGAGACTGTGTTTATTGTGCAGGAAGTTACTATTTTTAATCATGGAGTAGTTTTTCTTAAAAATGTGTGAAAGAAAAATGGGGGTGGATTTGGAACTCCTTATTTAGGAGATAATCTGTTTTTTTAAAGGTTTGTCTGAGAGAGAGCACAGGCGCATGAGGGTAGGTAAGGGGTAGAGGGAGAGTCTCCAGCAGACTCTCTGCTGAGTGTGGAGCACAATTCCGGGCTAGATCTCATGACCCTAAGATCATGACCTGAGCCGAAATCAAGAGTTGAATGCTTAACTAACTGAGCTACCCATTTAGTTACCCCAGGAGATGTCTGCTTTAATTTTTTTTTAATTTTTTATATATTTTTAAAAATTTTTTTTAAAGATTTTATTTATTTATTTGACAGAGAAATCACAGGTAGAGCAGTAGGCAGAGAGAGAGGGGGAAGCAGGCTTCCCGCTGAGCAGAGCCAGATGCGGGGCTTGATCCCGGGACCCTGAGATCATGACCTGAGCCGAAGGCAGAGGCTTAAGCTGCTGAGCCACCCAGGTGCCCTGAGATGTCTATTTTTAAACAGAAGGGATCACAGTTTACTTTCTGTGTTAATGAATTTTCTAATTCCTAGTTTATTTTACCTCTTTTTTTTTTTTTTTTTTTTCAGAATTTTCAGTAACTTATTTATTAAAGTGGCACACTTTGGTGGTTATTAAAAGTTTATGTTAGATGACTTTCATTGTTCTTTTGAGCTGAGAATCATAGTTGGGAGAGGAGATCATAAACTTAGAAGCAGTAAGAGTTACTTATTAAAAAAAAACATGAAAAAATCCTTGGGAGATTTCTAATGGTACTTACTTTAAAAGTTGAGGAAGTTTTCTCTTAAAAAAAAAAAAAACAGTTGGATAGGATCTTAACTTCACTTCTTTTTTTTCTGTCTCATGTTAGTGAGAGATCTTTAGTACTTTATAAAATATTGTTCTTAATTATCAGCAGAAGGTGTATTATTAGTGATGAGCTTATAATGCTTAGACTCCTACATGTTCTGAGAGAAAAAATGATAGACATGCTAGAAATTTTAAATAAAGAATTTAACTAGGTTGTATTTTTAATCTTGGTGAATGTCATACTCATTGATTCACCGAATTGTATTTCTGCTGAGTGCTAGGCACTATATATGAATATGTAGTCAGTAAACAAAATACAAGTATGAGAAAGAGATTTAGGATTTGACAAAACCTGTTTCTCATCTATTTGGGTGAGGGTTTTTTTAGTCCTTTTATGCCAAAAGGCTTCAGTCTATTCACTTGAAGTCTTATAGTTGACCCTGAGGCAGAGAATTCTTGAAATTTTTCAAAGTTCAGGGGCGCCTGGGTGGCTCAGTTGGTTAAGCGTCTACCTTCAGATCAGGTCATGATCTCGGGGTCCTGGGGTTGAGCCCTGTGTCCAGGCTCCCTGCTCGGCAGGAAGTCTGCTTTTTCCTCTCCCTCTGTGATTTCTCTTGCTCTTGCTCTCTGAAATAAATAAACAAAATCTTAAAAAAAAAAAAAAGCAAGCTTTTGAAAGTTCAAGTATCAGTCAAAGCAAGTGAGCCTGGAAATAAATGCTTTTCTGGAAATATGTTATAGTTGGTTATTTGAGATACCATGATGCCCTCATGGCTGCTAGCTTTAAATGGGCTTGGCTTTGTTATTGTGCCAGTATGTGCTTCCCTGCTCTTCTCTTTCAGTCCTGTGTTAGGAAAACCAGCGTCACTTATAAGCTGCTTAGGTCTTTTTGGAGAAACAGCAGTGCATAGGAATGTCCTTGGAGTTTTCCGTCTTCAGACTAGTTAGACCTGGAATCCCCCTTCAGGAATAGTAGGAAAATGCCTTTTCTATTTGCTCAGTAAGAAAAGAACTCAGGGCTTATACTTTCAAGCTAGAGGACTTGCAGTTGAAACTAGGTTCTGCCATCCAGGAACTGTGGGACCCTGGCCAAGTTGCCTAACCACTCCTCTTTTCTGTAAATGAGAATAATGGCTTTAAGTATTTCATGAGTTTGTTATGAGGATTAGGGAGATAATTTAGCTAAATCTTTTTAAATAGGTAACTGTTTATAGTCATAATAGAAAATTGTGCAGCATCTTTTTTTCAGCTTCCTACCATTTTTATAAAAAGGTGTGCATTTTCTTTCCCTATTTATTTTTTCTTATAGCTGAAAAGTAAAAGAACTTACAGTGGTATGATTAAAATGCCAATAAATAGAGACAGGAGAACCTAATTCCATTTTAGGTGTTTGTTTCTATGCTCATAAAGTTCCAAATTAAGCTTAAAATTGTTCTTAAATAACAGGTAATGCAAACCTCTTCTGTCCACTAAAGATTCCCAGCATTTTAGTAGAAACACATAGGCTATCAGTGACATTTTAGGAATAAATTTTAAATTGAATTTGCAAAGAACAACAGGAATCCAAGAGGGAAATGGTCATGAAGAATGGAATTGAAACAAAAGCAAGCAGTGGCAACCAGAAAAGGAATCACTAATGTAAATTTTTTTTTTTTTTTTTTACAGTTGAAAAGCTTTGGGTTCTGGGATTTGTCAGACATCTAAGAATCAGAGTTGGAATTGTAATGAAGAATGATAGTATACTTTTTAGAGAGAGGACTTAGAACAGTGGTACCTGCTACATAGAAAGAGACACAGCATATTTTACTGAGATAAAAGTAGTGTTTACTTTGCAGATTTTTTCCCCCTCTTGGAAAACTTGATTCAAGGCTACCTTTATATATAGGATAAGTAGTTCTCAGTTACGGCCATGTGTTTTTAATTTGAGTGAAGTTGGTGGGAGAAGCAACATGTTTGTGTTTTTTGAACAGTATCTTTAAAGTGGAACACCTTCTGAGGAAACTGAGGGGTCAGGAGAGAGATTAGCAGTGACTAGTACTTAGTGATTGTGCAAAAGCCAGGCACATGATGCATTCTTCTTTGAGTACCTGTACCTATATTGTAATGTTTTTAAAAATCTTGTTTGAATTCCTTTTAGATGAGAAAAAGAAGGAAAGGAAGAGAGCTAGAGGCATCTCTCCAATTGTTTTTGATAGAAGTGGAAGCTCTGCATCAGAGTCATATGCAGGTATCCTCATTTTACTTCTATTTGTGATCATATCTGACTGATTCTAATGTAACTTGCTATAGAAAGTGTGGAGGCTGTAGTTTAGTGTGAACTTGTTGATGTTCATTAGTATTGATTTTTGGCATGTTCAGTGTAATAATTCTAGAGGAAACTAAGCTTTTTCTTATTATTTTAATCCTGTTCTGTTACTGCTTAAGTGGAATTTCACTTTTTTTTTTCCCTTGGAAGATGATGATTCAGTGACTAGTTTTCTGAGTGGGAAACTGTTCAAATATACGTATTTTTAAAAAATCCAAACAACCCAAAAAATGAAACACTCGTACACATTGAGAAGTATTTATTTTGTGTGTGTGGGTGCGCCAGGAAGAATAATTTGTCTTGAATGAGAACTTTATGTGACAAGACTGTAGAAATTTTGTCTTCTCTATTAAAGCTCAATCTGAACAAATGTACTTTGGCTAAATACAGGTTCAGAAAAGAAGCATGAGAAATTATCATCTTCCGTTCGTGCTGTCCGAAAAGGTATCATTTAAATTTGAAATTGTTTTCATTGCATGCTGCATAAAGTCATTATTTTGCCTTATTAGTTCTCCATTAATGGTTGGTTTTAATGTAGTAATGTTCTGATATATTACATTGAAGAAAGCAATAAGGTAGTCTTACAAAGAGACAGCTCTGTATTCTTAACTCCATATCTTTTAGAACAGTAGCAAACGTCTCGGTATTTTATGGTTTTGGACGCAGTGGATGGTATATATATATATTTAATAGCATAATGGTTATTAAAATGAATAATCTGGTAAAAGATATTTATAAAATTTGTAGCTGTTTTCATACTTAAATATGAATCTGATATATCGGAACATCACTAGGTTTAACTTCTTGCAGAGTGCTGGTGTCTTTTCTTAGCTTTGCTCTGTTACGTGTTGTGGCTTAGCTTTCCAGGTCAAACGGGTGATGATGAATTCTAAAAGTTTAGCTGGGTTGTGGAGGGCTAATTTCAGTACAGCTTACACCTCTGTAATAATGGCCTCCAGTTAACCAGTTTGGATTTTATTTTATTTTTTTTTTCCAGATCAAACCAGTAAACTCAAATATGTCCTACAGGATGCAAGATTTTTTCTCATAAAGAGTAACAACCATGAGAATGTGTCTCTTGCCAAAGCTAAGGTATTAGCATCAGTTCTGTTGAAACTATCCCAATCTTGAAAATTTTAAATGGGAAGGTGGACTTTGAGTATCTTGAGTAGTGTACTCTGATTTTCATTAAAGCTTTAAAGATCCATAGTCCAGTTGTCATTTAAGGTCTGCTTTGTGGCTGGTTAGGCAACCTAATAGTAATTTGAGTCTTTTAAAGATGATTTTAGAAGTCAAAATATGTGATACTGAAGAATATGTATTATGTTTTATACTTTGTACCGTAAAAGAGTGTTTCTTTTGATTTTTATGTTTCTGTATTCAGTTGTTAACTTACTGTACTAACAGTTCTTTAAATGTCTCTGTAATTAACCATTTTTTGTTTTATATTGATGCTGGTTTTACACCTTGAGATCTTGAGAAGAAATCATTCTTTTACGGAGAGTTTCTTTTATTTTTAGCAGTAACATCACTTGAATTTAGAAAAAAAAGAGTTAGCTTAAAGGCCCACCCAAGGATTTACAAAAATGATATGTCCTGTTGCTGTAGGATGTTGTAAGATACTAATTTTCTGTTTGTTTTTGCTACAAAAATACATCTGTTACACCATTAAAATTTTTTTCTTGGTTTAAAATGAGTCATTATAGCTTCTATTTATCTTTAGAAAGTTAGTTTTTCTAACCATATTTTTTTGTCGATGTTCATATCTTAATATTTCTCACATTAATGATTACCCATCAAACTTTATAAATGGAAACTATATGCCAAATAGCTACGAAGTGGAAGTTTATTCTGTTCCTCTGCTAGAGTGAGTTTAGGCAGAAGTAATTAAGCACTTAGTATGAGTGAGATCCTTTGTATGAGCAGATTGAACTGAATTAGAGCTTCTGCCTTACTTTACCATCCTGTTATTTCTAATCTTTTCACAAACAGGTAATGGATTAAAATGCTTTACAGATTAATAACTTTGTTCTTCCTCTATGTACAACACATTTCTCTTTAGTCAAACTATTAATGCATAAAAATTTAAACTTAAATAGAAAAAATTTGCTAGGAACTGGACAGATTCTTTACTGATGGATTTAATAATACACTATTTTAATTATTTTGGTTAAGCAGGCTTTTAAGGAGAAAAATTTACATATTATAATTCACCTTTAAACAACATGTATTTACCACAGTAAATAGTTGTGATATTAAAATAATTGTAGGTGATTGTTTCTATTATGCAGAATTCTATCTAGCCCATAAGATTTGATATACCCCCCACCCCAAGGTGTTTCTAGTTGCTTTAATGATTTTGTTAAGGTTGGGATTTTCTCCACATTTTTCCCGAGTTTTTAATAAATTGGTACATTATTTTGACAGTTGTTGAATAAGACCTTTCTTCATTATAGCTTATTTGAATTTAAAGTACAGCAGTTATCAGTAGCCTTGGTCTTTTGCAAACATAATTGCAAAGATGAAAGATTTGCATTAATTTCTGTCTGATCTCTGTATCCTTTGTGTAGGGTGTTTGGTCCACGCTGCCTGTAAATGAGAAGAAATTAAATGCTGCATTCAGATCTGCAAGGAGTGTTATATTAATATTTTCTGTCAGAGAGAGTGGAAAATTTCAAGGTAAGAATAAAAATAATTTGGTTATATAAAAACATCATTTATATTAGTGTCTATATTTTATGTTGTGATTTGATTCCCTTAGGATTTGCAAGACTTTCTTCAGAATCACATCATGGAGGATCTCCTATACATTGGGTGCTGCCAGCAGGAATGAATGCTAAAATGTTGGGAGGAGTTTTTAAAATTGACTGGATTTGCAGGTAAATTATACATTAGTGGAGATAATAAAATTTTCCCTTGTTTTAAATGGGGAAGTAGTTGGGAGTCATGTTAAAACTCCACAGTTGTTTAGTTTTAATTTATTCTTTGTGATTATTATTCTTTTTTTGGCTACATTTGTAGGCTGATTTGGATGCAAAAAAATTTAGCAGTGTTAAAGTGAAAATACATCAATATGTTTTGCTTGTCTTATTCATTGTCTTCATAAATGCAGGATGTAAAGGGCAAAGGTTTATTTAGTTAAGAGCCTTATGTATTTTATTTGTTCTCCATATTAGTAATGCAGTAAGTAATTAGTTTGTCATGAATTAGACAATTGCTTGAAATATTACCTGGATCTCTATGATTTTAGTGATTTAATATGTCATTTAGTAACTGGAATAGGAAATTGGTAGTCACTCTTTAACTTGGCTAACATTATGGAGGTGACTAAGTTGTAAACAGCTGCTTCTTAAGGAAGTAAGCAAATCATGTTTAGTTGGCATTATG
>ML101145.1:0-12838 GCA_003697995.1 Taxidea taxus jeffersonii
TGAATAGGGTCCTGATTCACCCAGCCAAATCCATGCTTTCCCCGGCTCTGGTCTCTTCACACTTCAACCAATGTGATGATCTCAAAACACACACACAATAATGTTACCCACATGTTTCACTCTGCTCTGAAGTATAGCCATAACCTAAAATAGTGATGCCTGATTTGTCTATAGCCCAGTGCCTACAGCTTCTCTCTCCAGCAACTCTGGGAGATCAGCACAGAACCCTCCAGCAACTACCTAAATACTTTTACAGCATTTCAGAATAATTTCACATCTGATGAAACTAAAAATAAGTTTGTGGCTTTTATTTTAATTTACTTTTTTACTTTGAAATTACACTATTTTAGTGATTTATTGTTATTTTATTTTATTTTAAGATTTTATTTATTTATTTGACAAAGATCACAAGCAGGCAGAGAGTCAGGCAGAAGCAGGCTCCCCGCTGAGCAGAAAGCCCGTTGAGGGGCTCCATCCCAGGACCCTGGGATCATGACCTGAGCCAAAGGCAGAGGCTTTAACCCACTGAGCCACCCAGGTGCCCCTATTGTTATTTTATTTTATGGAAATATTAGACTGTGAACAATGGTTAAGTGGCCCTTAACCATTTTGTTAAGAAAATGAAGAAAATTGGAGAAGTGCTGGACCAGTGAGATCTGCATACTCTGGCCTTAACTTCTTCAGCTCCATCTCATGCCTATGACCTCTGACTCTTTAAATTCTAGCCACAGTGCCCACCAGGTAGTTTCTTCTGCTTTCCATATTCCTTGTGCAATGCCTACTGCTATTACTTGATCATAACCTTCCCATTCTATTCCTTCATTGTCCCAGAGGTCTCCAATATGTATATATCACAATATCAATATTAACAAATGGTAAATATTTATTTTTTAAAATCTGCTTTCTTCCTATAACATAAGCTTTGTAGTAGCAGAGAGCTTATCTTCTAGCTCATCAGCACATGCACAGCTGTCTGCATTGCCTGATGCGTACTAAGTGCTCAATGATGCATATGGAATGAGAGAATGAATCAATCAATAAACATAATCCATATTATTCAAATTCAAATAATATTTCAACCAATTATTACCAGTTTGGTCTTAATCATGACAGCTAAATATCCTAAACTTCATTTTTACTATTGCTAAAATTGGAATACATTATTTCCTCACTTTGTAAAATGTTTCCTCAGTGCTACAGGAGGGCTGCTTCTGGCATATTGTACAGCTGATTTATACCCAGATACACAATGCTCATAATGGGCTTTGGCTGCAATATCAAGAACACCTGAGTGTAAACAAAAGCTGAAGACATGATTTCAAGTATGTGGCAATCTTTTTTTTTTTTTTTTGTAATTGAAGTATGGTCCATATAAACATTATATATAGGAATTCAACAATTCTGAACATTATGCAATGCTTACCATGTTATCATGGTGTAGTTACCATCTGTCACTATACATTACCACGATGTTATTGACTACATTTGCACTGCTATCCTTTTCATCCCTGTGACTTATTTGGTAATGGAAAGTCTGTACCTCTTAATTCCCTTCACCTATTTTATCCATTCCCTTTCCTCTCTCCCCTCTGGCAACCATCAACTTGTTCTCTGCATTCATGAGCCTGTTTCTGTTTTTGTTTTGTTTTTTAGATTCCACATATAAGTAAAATCATGTAGTGTTTGTCTTTCTTTGTCTGACTTATTTCACTTGGCATGATACCCTCCAATTCCATCTACTTTGTTGCATATGACACGATTTCATTCTTTTCTATGGCTGAACAACAGCCCATTGTATATATATCACAATTCCTTTATCCATTCATCTATCAGTGTACACTTAGGTTGCTGATATATCTTGGCTATTGTAAATAATGTTGCAATAAACATAGAACTGCATATACCTTTTTAGATTAATGTTTTCATCTTCTTTGGGGAAATACCCAAGAGTGGAATTAAAGGATCGTATGATGTTTCTACTTTTAATTTTTTTTTTAAGATTTTATTTATTTATTTTACAGAGCGAGATCACAAGTAGGCAGAGCAGCAGACAGAGAGAGGAGGAAGCAGGATCCCTGCCAAGCAGAGAGCCCGATGTGGGGCTCAATCCCAGGACCCCAAGACCATGACCTGAGCCAAGCAAGGTCAGAGGCTTAACCCACTGAGCCACCCAGGCACCCCATCTACTTTCAATTTTTTGAGGAACCTCCATACTGTTTTCCATAGTGGTTGCACCAATTTACATTCTTACCAATAGTGCTGAGAGTTCCCTTTTCTCCACCTCTTCACCAGCACTTATTTCTTTTCTTTTTCATACTTGCCATTCTGACTGGTGGGAAGTGATTCCTCAGCGTGGTTTTGATTAGCATTTCCCTGATGATTAGTGATGTCAAACATCTTTTCATGTGTCTGTTGGTTGGTCATCTATATATCTTCCTTGGAGAAATGCATTTCAAGACTTTTGCTCATTTTAAAATACAATTGCTAGTTTTTTGTTTTGGTTTGGTTTTGATTTGTAAGAGTTCTTTTTGCTTTTTTTTTTTTAATTTTATTCATTCATTTGACAGACAGAGATCACAAGTAGGCAGAGAGGCAGGTAGAGAGAGAGAGAGGGACAAGCAGGCTCCTCGCTGAGCAGAAAGCCCAATGTGGGGCTCGATCCCAGGACCCCGGAATCATGCCCTGAGCTGAAGGCAGAGGCTTTAACCCATTGAGCCACCCAGGCACCCTTGTAAGAGTTCTTTATATATTTTGGATATAAACCCCTTACCAAATATATCATTTGCAAATATCTTCTCCCATTCAGTAGGTAGCCTTTTCATTTTGTTGATGGTTTCCTTTTCTTTGCAAAGTTTTTTAGTTTGATGTAGTCCTTCTTTTTACTTTATTTATTTTTATTTTTGTTTCAGTTTACCTTGCCTGAGGAGACATATCCAGAAAAATGTAAGCATGAAGTAACCTTGACTGAACGTGAAACTGAGAGAGTAGTTTGAGAGCTACACTAACGCTGGTGGTAGCAGGACGGGAAACAATCTGAGTCACATAAGTTACATAACTACTTTTATCAGAGATGAAACTTCTGCAATGACAGTAACTCAGCAGAGGGTCCCTGCCGTCTTCTCCTTTGGTAGCTGTCACACCATCAGCTGGCTCTAAAGTAAATGTTTCAGAGGCAGTTGTAAGTTTGCAACCTCACTGAAAAAGTACCTCTGAGTTCCAAAATATCTATACTAATACAAGAGAAACAAAGGCCTCTAAGGATTAAAGAAGCATCCAGAATCCTTGATTAACTCTTGGGGGCCCCAAAATAAAAATACTGGATTACCCTTTTACCTTGACAGATAGTGGTTTGAAGTGCTAATTTGAACACAAAGGAGTTACAAATTATATCTCCCCCAAATTGGTAAATAGCCCATTCAATCTATAGATCAGTCTACCAAAAGGTCTACTTATTATGTATGATAGAATGTCTACACTTGTTTTAAGTAAGAAATTAAGATATGCTGTTTTGTAACTTCTCTCCCTTATCCTTGTGTCGAATTAGGAAAAGACAGACTGGAAAAATACACCATTGATGAAGATCCATCTGTCTGATTCCTGAAGGTCCACATGAGAAACAGAGCCCAAACAATAAAGGGTGTTTTCAGAAAGTTGATGTCTGTAATTTGTTGGAAACAACTCAAATAATGACTCTCACCCCAAAGAAGTGAGTGGTGGTGGAAAAAGAAGAGACACACAAATGTCTCACCATGCAGAGATCCATCTTCTTCCACTACCATCAGAGTCAAGCCTAGCAGCAAAGACAATGGCTTGTTGGATAGTCTGCACCCAGCCTTGACAGATTCATGCTCAGATTTTTATAAATGTACATTGGTTCTTGGACTTCTTTAATATAGATTAATTTTACTAAACCTAGTCAGGACATGCCTTAGAAATTGTGCTTGTTAGGAAAAGATAGGCTTTGGTTATAGCAAAGCATGGGGAAGGGAGAATTTTAAGAAGGTAGAAGAAATAGGTTTTTTTTACAATGAGTACTGGAAAGAATTAATAGAAAGGAGTTTGAAGTGTGGATATGAGATTTGTAAGAATAAGGATATGTAATAAAAATGAATACTTCTATAGGGCTTCTGGTGTGCCAGGTGCTCCTGTAGGAGCCTCATGTGTAGTAATTTTTGTAATGTCCCCTACATGACTCATGACAACAGTACCATCACTAATGGAGAAATGAGGAAACTAAAGAACCAAAGTTGACAATCTGCTCAGATAAGTGTCTGAACCAAGTCTGAATCCAGACGTGTTGGCTCTAGACCAGTCTTTTAACTACCACACCTTGTAAGAAGTGGTAAATATTTTATATTAAGATTCAGTCATAAGCAAGAATTTGGGAATATGGCTGAATGACATTTAAAGGTCCAGGAAGAAGGTGACTATGCAGGAGGAACTTGGGAAGGTGGCTCATAACATCCAGTCTGGGGTTTCATATAGCAGAAATGCCTTGTTTGAACAATAGCAGCCTCTTGAAACTTGATCCTCCTGCCCTATTGCCCTGGGTTTTTATTAGCTGAAAAGAGCCCATTTATTATTTCTAGTGGAGCAAATTTCCAGTGGCTATGAGAAATAAAGCTGCAATTACTCAACATTTGAAAACTCTTTTAGAAAAGGCAATGGCTGGTCATAACCTTGACAAACTCTAATCAACACTGTTTGCAGGTGATTTCAATGGTAAAAAGATACAGTTTTAATAATATTTGTGCATTAAGCCCTGATATATTATTCTTTGTTAATCTTCACTCGGCTACAGTATTTGCTATAATTATTTTATATGGGGCCTTTTTAATTGGGGGGCACATCAATAAATCCTGCAATGATAAAAATTTAAGATATTCTTAAATCTTATTATTTCCCATTTAGTGATTTTTCTCTTTTAGGATTAAAAACACCAATGACCAAATACTATTTTAAGCAAAAAAGGAAATGACGACCGCATTTTATAAAAGAAATAATGGCCATGAAATTTCACCAAATCTTGATTTAGTTATAATATTTTCCATCATATTACACTGTGTTGACATAGAAAGCACTGGGGAGAAGATTACATCTATATTGCATTATTATGCTTCAGGTAATAATGATTTGTCATGCTTCAATACCAAGAAATATATGAGGATATTTTGTTACATTTACCACCATGTTGCAAAAAGAAAGAAAGGAAGAAAGAAAGAGAAAGAAAAGATATAGTAATATTAGAGCGATGAGGATATTTATATGGAATTCTGTAATAACTCTGTTTAATCTAATAGCAAATCATTCCTTTTTAACAGAGTTAACTGTACAGCTTGAAGCAATATGCTATAACACATTAAACAATTCTCAAGAAATCATTTTTGTAAAGCAACTTACAATTTGAATCTAGATAAAGCACTTGTAATGCAGCATTCTAAAATGCAGGATTTTGAGCAAAAAATATGAAGCATAAATAGAAAGTTCATTCAATTATAGAAAAACATACCATAATAAGAGCTATAATTTATAACCACACTGTCAAGGTATGTAGGACATAAATCACCTACTGTGGATTAAAGGGGAAAGACAAAGGGGGAGAGGAGAGAAAGAGAGAGGAAGAAAGGGAGAGAGAGAGATATTTGTTTCATGAAAAATTGCTATAGTATATAGATACATTATAGTACTTGAGTTTTGTATAAATGGGAGGTAGGTAATTTAAAGTTTTGCATATCAAAACATTTTGACATCTTAAAGTATCTGTGAAATTGGGGTATGGTATAGAAACTGACACACAGACTGAGAGGAAACAGTCTCTTCTTAAAAAAAAAAAATCACACAGTCGAATTGACCAAGGGATCAGTAAATCTAGAGAATTGTACAACCAAGACCAGATGTCACCTGTATTTCATTCAGATTTTTGTACCATTTATAGTTGTTAATTTAGTAGGTTAAAAGCCAAAGCTTTAAGAAGGAACAGGCCGGCCTTGTTTTTGGTGTGCTTTGTAGTTTTCCATCCTAGACTGAAACTGTAATTGCAGGTACTGCCCTGTTTGATTGAAGACTAAAACTTCTTTCTTATGTTTATTTTTAGAAAAAAATAAACAACATATGTTTCTTTTAAGAACAGAAGTAAGATAATGCTTTAAATTCATATAAAATTTTAACAAGGACAAAAATCTTAAGAAGGTTAAATCTGAAATAACTTTTACCTAAAGTTATAAATTCTTTTTTTTTTTTTTTTTTTTGACAGGGAGAGAGATCACAAGTAGGCAGAGAGGCAGGCAGAGACAGAGAGAGGGGGAAGCAGGCTCCCCACTGAGCAGAGAGCCCAATGCGGGGCTCGATCCCAGGACCCTGGGATCATGACCTGAGCCGAAGGCAGAGGCCTGAAACCACTGAGCCACCCAGGTGCCCCTAAAGTTGTAAATTCTACCTAGCATGTTCAAACACATGATTTTGAATTAAAATGTTCCAAACTACTGTCTAGTAATAAGAACTCTGTGATTCTAATATTTGAAAATTCAAAGTTATCATAAATTCTGTGTATTAAGTTAACTTTCGATAAAAATGTAGATATTAAATATTAAAATGAAGAAAATTAATTTTTTATTTTTTAAAAAAGGGATTTGTGTGTTATATGCAAATAATGAATCATTGAACACTACATCAAAAACTAATGATGTACTGTATGGTGACTAACATAACATAATAAAAAATGAATAACAAAATTTTTAAAAATAAAATAAAAAAGAATTAGTCATGATTAATATTTTTCTGTGCCCTTTTTAAAATTCTTCATAAGCTGTTAATAGTCATGTTTAGCTTTCCAGTGTTTTAGATAGACTGGAGCAGAAAGTTAAATCTGTATTTTAGTGAACATGATCTTCATAGGTGGAAAATATTACTTCAGTGCCTGTACTGCCTGAATTATTAGTTGGATGTTACTTGAGTACTCTTGATGAAAAAGGAATTATACTGTCACACTCAAAAGAAATTCAATTAGCATGTAGCAAAACACAAAATAATTTATCCAACCACATTATCTATCACGTAAGATACCATAATCATAAAAATTTCTATTCTTGGAAATTTATGTTTACATTACTATAATTTTCTCAATATAATAAACCTTCTCTGCATATATCATCAACTTCTTAACAATTATGTACCTAGATCCATTTTTTCCACCTAATCATACACTGAAATAACAGAGTCACTTGAAATTAAGATAAAGCATCAGGTTTTTTCCCCAAGAACAGCAATTTAAATACTGATTCCTATAAGCATTTGCTTTCTAAAACCTTGACTCTACTTTTATTTTTAATAATTACTTTTTTTTTGCTTATTCATACCATAAAACAAGGACATTAAATACCAGAATGTGAAAACCTGGAAAAAGTAAGTTTAGATTGAGCTTCAGAGCTGAGGAAAAAAAAAGTCAACTTACTAAACCCCCAAGTAATATACTTACAAATACTTGAATAATGGTAGCAATAATTAGAGATACTATGAACAAAGATCAAGCTTCAAACACAAATACAGAACACTTTCCCCGTAAGACCAGGAGAGAGGTAAGGATGTCTTTCTATCATTCATTTTTTAAAAGATTTATTTATTTATGAGAGAGAGAAGGAGACCATGCATGTGCACATGTGCATGAGATGCAAGTGGGGGGGGGCAGAGGGAGAGGAAGAGAATCTTAAGCAGACTACCTGCTAATTGAGGACCCCAATGCAGGGCTCAATCCCAGGACACCAAGATCATGATCTGATTCAAAACCAATAATCAGATGTTCAACCCACTGAGCCACCCATGCATCCCCTCACCATTTATTTTTATTATCACAATGGAAACTCTAGCCAGTGCAAAAAGATATAACATAAATACTATATTAAGTACAATAACTCCCAAAGGAATAAATAAAACTGTTTCTAACTGCAGATCATATGACTGTCCACACTGAAAGTCCCAAAGAATCTAGGCTCCTAAAGTCAATGAGTGAGTTTAATACAATTATAGAATATAAGACCAAGATACAAAATCAACCATATTTCTAGATAGTAGCTATACAGTTTTAATTTGAAATAAAAAATTACTATGTTCAGGAACACATGCACCCTACCTAACACAAGATGTATTTGGTCAATATGCTGAAAACCAGAAATCATTGATGAAAACTACCAAAAAAGAGCTAAATAAATCAGCAAGATTACTGTATACAGTCACAGGCTGAATCTAAAAGAGCAAAAACAGTTCTGGAAAAGAAGACTAAATTTGCAAGATTTACATTATCTGATTCTGAAACTTTCTATAAATTTACAATGAGTAAGACAGTGTATTATTGGTGAAAAAATGAATGGCACATTGCTTATTACAAAATAATAGATAAGAAATTGACCCATTAAATATGACATAGTTTACTATAAAACAATACAAAGCAAGAAATAGACCCAAATAAATATTATCAATTGATTTTTGTGAAGGTGCAAAGGCAATTCTACAGAAATTTAATAATTTCAAAAAATGATATGGGAAAAATTGGACATTCATTTGAAAATTAATGAACATTAGCATATATTTTAAACTTTTACTAAAAATTAACTAAGAATGGATCTTGATTTAAATGTAAAATGTAAAATATAAAAGTTCTGGAGGAAAACATGTCATAAAATTTGTGTGACTTTGCATTTGGCAGTGTTTTTTGTTTTGTTTTGTTTTGTTTTAAAGATTTTATTTATTTGTTTGACACAGAGAGAGGGAGAGATCACAAGTAGCAGGAAGAGAGAGAGGGGGAAGCGGGCTCCCGGCTGAGCAGACAGCCCAATGCATGTGGGACTCAATCCCAGAACTTTGAGATCATGACCTAAGCAGAAGGCAGAGGCTTAACCCACTGAGCCACCCAGGTGCCCTGACAAAGTGTTTTTACCTATGAAACCAACAGCATGATTAAAGATAACATCAATAAATTGGACTTTATTAAAATTAATGTTAGTCTCTGCAATAGCTACTGCTCATAAAATGAAAAGCTGAGTCACAATTGGGACAAAATATTTGCAGATCACGTACCTGAAAAGAGCGCATATCAAGGATAAACAAATAATTCTAACAACTTGCTAATAAGAACACAAACAACCCAATTGAATTAGTGGAAGTTTGGAAAATAAACTTTACAAAAGAAGATAATGGAAAGTGAGCATATCTAAATAAATATGATGTTCAACATTTAAAAAAGAGGAAATTCAAATTAGATGCACCATGAGATACCACCACATAACGATTAGAATAAGGGAGAGTAAAAAACTTCGTCATACTATTTTTTTGGTGAGGATGAGAAGCAATTGGAATATAAAACAACTTGACTCCTTGAAAATAATTTCATATTCTCTTATAAATTTAAATATACATTTACCTATAAAACTAAGCAGTGTCATTCTTGTTTTTACTCAAAGGAAATAAAAATGTATGTTCGCAGAAACACTTGTATATGAATGTTCATTGCAGCTTTATTTATTGTCATTATGAACTAAAAACAACCCAAACGTCCTTCAACTGGTAAGTAAATAAATTGTGGCATAACCATACTCTGGGATACTACCCGGCAATAAGAGAAACAAATTATTGATTCACACCCTAACATGGATGAATTTTCCATTCCTTTTGCCAGAAAGAGTCTGGGTCCCAAGGCCATATATTATAATTTTTCATTTATATGGCATTCTCAAAAAGGCAGCACTATGGAGATGGAAAATAAATTGCAGGAGTCACAGTTGGTGTTGCAGGAAAGGGCTGATTATAGGAAGGAATTTTTGAGGTCATGGCACTGTTCTACTGGGTCCTGTCCTGGTGGATTCATAACTCCATGTGTTTTTGAACTCATGAGAACATCACAAGGAATGGATTCTATGCAAATTTTCAAAAGTCAAACAAGGTTCAAAGAGAGCACAAGAAGAACAGACTGTGACAAGTAACTAACTGTATTACAAATGAGTAACATGACCACGTTAGCTTTGTAAAGAAGAAAGGAGCTGACCTAAATAACTTTAAAAAACAATGTTTGACCAGACATTGGGAGATTAAAGATAAAAAAGCACATAACGTATTCTAGTTGATAAATGTGTTTCTAATGGAGCAGGAGTTTGCAATTCTGAAGATTCTTTACATGTATACTGGATTTGACCAAATAAGTATATGGTAAATAATAAGACTGTTTGAGAAAGAAGATGGAAAAAGTCAAAATGAAATGTAAGAATAATCCCTGTTAGGCTGACTTGGACTTAGAGGAACTGGTATGAGTCCTTGTTTCTGTAATCATACAGGAAGAAAGTCTACATTGAAAACCAAAGAGGGAGCTTAGCGTACCTACTGTTTCAAACATCATTGAAACACAAAATAAAATATAATTTCCAAAAAAAGCAATTTATATAGTTTCAAAAAGTTAGGTAAAAATCTAATAAAAGACATACAAGAGCCTTTGGAGAAAATGTTAAAACTTTATTGAAGACTATTTAAAAGGAACTATATTATATTCCATAGCAAATTTAAGCCACTGACATGTATACAACAGATAAAGCAAAATTAAAAAGAAAAGATTTAAAGACAGAAATTGTTGAGTGTGCTCTGGAATATTTCCTTGCACAAAATAAATGCCCATGATAATTTGTTGCGTTAATTAATTAAAATTAATAACTAATGAATTGAGGGAACATTATGCACAAAATAAATATTATTGACACAGGGTTCAGTTGAGTCAGTTGAAAGAACCTGATTCTTTCCACAAACTGTATTGATTAAACTAGAGATAATCAATTTGCCTAAATGAGTAGAAATATTATGAGTTAAGAAAACAATTTATATTGGGGCACCTGGGTGGCTCAGTCTGTTAAGCTTCTTCTTTCTGCTCAGGTCATGATCCCAGGGTCCTGGGATGAAGCCCGGCATGGGGTTTCTTGCTCAGTGGGGCGTCTACTTGTCCCTCTCCTTTTTTCCCTTCTCCTGCTCCTGTGTTCTCACTCTCACGTGCTCTCTATTTCTCTCTCAAATAAATAAATAAAATCTTTAAAAAAAATAAGGAAGAAAGCAATTTATATCAACAGGTGATCCATATGTATACTGGTTAAGAAAATGAGCTCTGGAATGACAGTGTCTGAGTCTAGACCACCCGTAAAATCAGAAAAAAAATTACTTGCCCTGAGGAATAACAAGTTTTAATGAAATGACAAATATGAAGTGTGTACCATGGTGCCTGGCACAAAGGTGTGCCCAGGAAGTGGTAGCAATGTGTCTGTCATATGAATACCATTAATTAACTTAATTGAAAAGGAGACACCCAACAAAACCATGGGGATGTGAGAGTCCATGTAGCTTTGTAGAGAGTAAAGACATATTCTCACAACCCCACATCTGCTAGAAAGGACTTGTCATTTATATTGCCCTCCTGTATTACAGTTTAGTATTTAAGAGAAAGAACTTAACAAGTACCTAAGACACTCAGCGTGAAACCCTCCTGACTTCAGTTTTCACATAAACTCAGATATTGCTACAACACTTCCATATTCTGAAACGATGTTAAATGCATTATTCCCCAGAGGAAGCTGACACCCTCACATTTAAATTACACATTAAGAAAAATTGGTAGGAAGTATGCGGTAATTTTCCATCAAAATCTGGCATTTAAAAATATTCAAAGAAATACAATACTGCTTTTGCATTATGTGCCATATTTAAAGAACAAAGTTTTCTTATGCATGAACTGGCAATATTCAACATATTCTCTGAGGAGTGTCCAAGTTTAACATGTCAAGTGTCTTCAAATATGCCAAATGGCCTAGAAATATTTTAGTAAGGAGTAGGTTAAGTAATGCACTTTCTATTCAAGTAATAACATTAAACAGCAATAAAATGTAAAAGTCATTACTATTAAATTATCTGATATTAACATAGATTTTGATTAAATAAAGCAAAATTTCATTTTATTTTTATGTGTAGTTAAATATAAAACAATTACCTAGAATTTTGTGCAGTTCCTATCTATTTTTACCAGTTTACTGCAGGAAAAACAGGTAACAGCCATTTAAATAAAAGGAACGTTAGTTTTCCCTGGGGTTTTTAGTATGCTTTTTCAATCCAGCCCTGTATAAAGGATTTGACTTTCAGTGTGTTTGTTCACAGCAATAAGTTGAAATTATTAATAATAAATGATAGATAAATTAATAGTTTTAATATATGCATTCTTATATAGTATTCATGTGTGTATATATGTGCACACATATAAACACTTATATTTATACACACAGATGTATGTGGTATGAAGACTGGTACCATGAGGGAGAAAAAAAATCACACTGATATTTTTCCTCAGTCACCATTTTTATGAGACCACAACAGCTAAGAGAAATATATAACATCTGAACCCCTTTGCAATAACATCAGTATAATTTCCCTGCTCTTCTTTTTTTTCTTCCTTTTTTTAAAATTTAAATTCAATTAGCAAACATTAGTTCCGGATGTAGTGTTCAATAATAGTCACTGCGTATGACACCCAGTGTTCATCACATCACATGCCCATCACCCAATTACACCACCTCTCACCCACCTCCCCTCCAGCAACCTCAGTTTGTTTCCTACAGTTAAGAGTCTCTCATGGTTTAGGCTTAGGCTTTCAAAAGTATGGTTTTAGGACTCAAGCTACAGGCTCTTTGAGAAACCATCTCCTTTCAAGTTTAAAACAAATTCAATTGCTTATTATAGTGAATGGATTTAAAGTTTCTCCTTGAAAATGCATTAAGCCATTCATAATATAATGCACATGAATTACAGTCTATGAATACACAGAGAA
>ML101145.1:13238-25863 GCA_003697995.1 Taxidea taxus jeffersonii
ATGGTGAATGGCTTCTTCAAAGCAAGCAATCCAAGACAGAGCTACAGGGTAGCCATCTTTTTTATGATCTAGCCTTGGATGTCACAGAGCATCATCTCTGCCATATTCCATTCAATAGAAGTAAAGTCACTAACTCTGGCACACCTTCAAGGAGGGGAGGGATAATAGTTTCAACTTTTGAAGAGAAAAATGTTAAAGAATCAGTGGGCATATTTTAAAATTGCTACAGATGTAAATAATCTATAATGAGTTTCATTAAAAAGTGTTGCTGTTTTTCTATGAATATTATATTAAAGATTCACCATTTCTGATCATGGTGCTGGAAATGAGTTGATTTAAGGATTTGTTTGTTGGTTTGTGACTCTTGTTAAAAAATATGGTTTGCTTTCTCAAGTCATCTTTTATTATAAACTTTTTCATGTTTGTAATATGTTGTATAAGGTCAATTTGTGCATGCATAACAGTGGAAACTACATCTAATTCAGGGATCATCACTCTATTGCTTCCTATTTTAGGCTTTTTTAAAGTCCTGTGCTTAATTCTCTGCATTTAGCTGTCTAGGGAGAAAACAGATTATAAGTAAGATACATTTTAAGGAGATCTCATCAAAGCAACTTATATTACTTCCACACATATTCCTTTAGCCAGAATTTGTTATATGACCAACCCAACTGTCAAAGAAGGCTGGAAACTGAAGAGGAACCACAGATATGGGGGAGAACAATCCATTCTGCCAAAATAAGAACAGAAGCCATTTCTAAAAATATATCTCAAAATATTCCCACATGTGCAATAGTGTATTTATACTGCATTGTATGTCTACTATAGCATTGTTGTAATAGAAAAAAAATTGGAAATAACCTAATAATGCTTGAGCAGGTGAATGAGTAATTGAAATATGGCATGTATACAACATCGAATACCACGTGGAGTTAAAATGAATAAAGGAGGGGCATCTGGGCGGCACAGTCAGTTAAGTGTCCCACTCTTGGGTTTTAGCTCAGGTCACCAACTCATCGCAGTCATGGGATCTAGCCCAGTGGCAAGATCTGTGCTCATTGCAGACTATGCTTCAGATTCTTTCTTCCTCTGCCTCTGTCCTTCCCCACATGCACTCTCTCTCTCTCAAAATAAATAAAATCTTTAAAAAAATGAATAAACTAGACAAATACTGACATATATAATATGGACATCTTAAAAATAAAACACAGTGCAAAAGCTAAATGTATTACGATACATTTTTAGTTACATCATTTGTAAAAAAATTTAAAAGAGAAATCAATATTGTATTATGAAATGATCTTTTAAAATTTTGGAATGATTGGGGCACCTGGGTGGCTCAGTAGGTTAAAGCCTCTGCCTTCAGCTCAGGTCATGATCCCAGGGTCCTGGGATCGAACCCTGCATCGGGCTCTCTGCTCAGTAGGGAGCCTGCTTCCCTTCCTCTCTCTCTGCCTGCCTGTCTGCCTACTTGTGATCTCTGTCAAGTAAATAAATAGACTCTTTAAAAAAAATTTTTTTTGGAATGAAAAATATCAAGTCAATTAAATAAAGGGCATCTGGCCAAGCAGAAGGTATTAGGTGTTGGGAATGAATCAAAAGAGGCTGCAAATGTATCTATAATGTTTTATACCTTAAATTTAAATTCTTCAGAATACGAGAAATAAACAAAATTAATTTAATATGATTTAGTTAATTAAAACACAAAATATACAGAAAATTCATGTGTGCCTATAAAATATTTCAATCATTATTTGCTTGATGAGTGTCATATTTAGATTGTGATTCTACTACATTTACCAAGTGGAATTAATATGAATTTTTTAAATGTATTTCTTTAAACATTACATTACCAAATACTAATTATTTATGTTTTCTCAGCTTTGCATGTCATTATGTTTAATATGATAAAATGCCAAACTACCTTTTAAATATGATTTATTACTAAAAACAATTTTTTTAAAATCTGACAGACTATGTTTTTTTCCTAGAAGTTAAAGATAGAATGGGTAATATACATCAGATGTTGCTATTAAGTAACTTTTCTCTATAGAGTTTGAGTTTTTACCTAAGAAAAAAAGAAGTTGTTTTAGAAAATCTATCTCCCTAATCAAATATTTATATTCTTATAATTAACATCTTAACCTACCTTGCTTTAATGTTTGCTACGAAGGAAGAAAAATTAAATACATACTTTTTACAATTTAGCAGAAGTAAACTTTCTTTTGATGTTTGATTGGCACTCTAAACAATTAAACTAATCTAAATAATTAGTCAAAGATTTCAATTTACAAATTATGTTATCTTGAGTCTTTTGTTGAGAACATTTATTTTAAGAAATAAGTATGCTTAAGTGAACTTGTGAAGGTGGAGCCCATGTGATGGAGTTAGTGTCCTTACAGGAAGAGGAAGAGACTATAGAGCTCCTTCTCTTGGCCATGTGAGAGGAAGAAGACAACCCTTCACAAGCCAGGAAGCCGGCTCTCACCACAACCAGACCGTGCTGGCAACAGCTTCCAGAACTGTGAGAAATAAATGTTTGTTGTGTAAGCCAACCATTTATAGTATTATGTTACAGCAGCCTGAGCTGACTAAGAAAGTAAATGATTGGGAAAACCACTTTTGTTTTTTGCAAACAAGCAAAACTAATATACCATAAAACGTTATTAAAGAAAATCCAATTTGGTGTGTTGGCTGAATCCCAAATAAATGTTCTATTTTAAGCAACAACTCAGTGAACCACTTCACCTGCAAGAAAAGAGACTCAAGTAAATTTTTGTGGTAAGCGTAATTACAGTACCCTGTTGTTATAACTCAAAAAAGAATAAAGAAGAAGAAGAAGAAATAAAGAAAAAAAAAGTTAACCACAAAATGCTACCATTACTGTATTCAGTCTGATAATTTTAGCTGCAGATTCAGTAAAGATAACAGTGTAACAGACAACTGCTGAATAAAAATAAACCGATTTCTTCTTAGGTTAATAGAAGTTTCAAATTAAATACTATTTTTTTGTCCAGATACATAAAACTGTAGAAATTTTGCTTTAAGTAACCACATAAAATGTATAACAAATTTTCTTCCTAGAATGAGCATTTATGTTAACGTTAAGTGAGGGGATTATATGGAACAAAAAATAAGGTGAAGCAAAGGAAGAACTAAGACTCAAAAATGAGGTGATTTCAGGGGAAAAAGAAAAGTGAGTCATAAATAGGGTGAGTTCTTGAGATAGGATAGAGGTGAGGCTTAGGGGTAGCATGAAGTTCCTGAAGGTGTAGTTCAGCCATGGTATGAAATTAGGGACCTGGGGAAAACAAAGGGAAGCAAGAAACTCAACTGAGAGGCAGGAGTGGAGTCAGAAATAATCCCTAATAATTGGTAAGGACACTGTGGTGATCATTCCTTCAAAATAGACACAGCTAGTTTGGGGTATACTAAGATAGCCTTCATACAAACAACCATGTCAAAATAGCTATGTCATATACACTGTTCTTTGACTTTGCATGTACACTTGGAGACAGATTCTAGAATGCAACCTTGCAGAGTCAGGATAAAACAACACTACTTCTGGATCTGCCTAAAATGGGATGGATTGTAATCTGTTGTGTAATCACTGATTACAACAAAAAATTTTGATCACAAAAGACAGAATCTGAGAAGTCTGAAAAGTAGATAAAAATAGGCAGATTTGGGTATGTGGGGTGGGGGGGATCCACACTTGAAGTATCACTGGTAGGATGATGAGTTCCCTGTTTCATTTTTCTCCCATTATCTCCTGACCTAGACTCTAGAGAGACTTGAATTCCAGAACTGCATATCTAGAACAGATAGAAAGTTATCTAAGAAATAACCCTTTATTTCTAGTCAGAGAACAAGAACCAAACCCCCATGGAAATAAGGGTGTGGGAGAAATCCTCATTTCATCGTTTTCTCTTTTTACTCTCTGGACCTGTCCTGAGGCAAAGCCCAGCCATAAAGATACACTTGGGTGGTGGCAGTGGTGGTTGTTCAGCCTTCTGAAATTCTCTCACACAGACTGAGTTCCAGTCTGAATCTGAAGGCCTGAGAACCAGGAGAGCCAATGATGTAATTCCAGTCCAAAGATCCCCAGGTTTGAGACACAGGAAGAGCCATATTTCAGTTCAAATCTAAGGGTGGGGAGGGAAAAGCTGATGTCTCAGTTTAAAATTCTTTAGACAGGAAGAATTCTCAAATGTGAGGGAGGGTCAGCATTTTGTTCAATTTGGCCCTTCAGCTGACTGGATGAGACCCACTCCCATCATGAAGGACAATCTGCTTTATTCAGTCTATCCAATTTAAATGTTAATCTCATCCAAAACCTGCCTCACAGAAACACCGAGAATAATGTTTGACTAAATATCTGGACGCTCCCTAGCCCAAACTGACACATAAAATTAACCACCAGAAGTATAGATCAATGTTCTAGTCCCAGAGAAGCCTGAGGACACACAAATGAGGCAGGTGAGAACAACACTCTCAAGAGTTTTGTGAACTAAAATGACACTGGTGTGTGCAAGACTTGTAGTCTGAACTGAAAGTATTCATTGCCTGCCAAAGAAAGAACCAATATTTCACAGAAGATTACAAAGGTGCCTGAGTTTCATTACATAATATTCACAATGTCCAACATTAAAACTTTTCAAATTATAAGTTACTTGACATATAAAGAACCAGGAAAATATCTCAAGGGAGTAACTGTCAGGGGAAATGGCAATCAACAGACAGACATCAGGCCCAAAATAGCCCAGAGAGCAGAATTATCCAACAAAGACTTTGAAGCAGCTGCTATACCCAAGTCCCATGAAGTAAGGGTAAAGCATTCTTGATACACATGTAAAAATGATAGCTCTCAAGAAAGAAATAGAACTACAGAAAAAATGCTATAGAAAAAAACAAAATGACAATTTATGATTGGAAAAAGATACATGCTGGAAATTGAAAAATTCACTGAGAAGGATCTATAGCACACCGGAGATAACAGAGAAAGTACTCGTGTCTTTAAAATATAGATCAATACAAATCATTTAACCTGAAAGAAACAAAGTTTAGAACATATTGGAAAGAGACTCAGAGACTTGTAAGATAATACCAAAAGACCAAATGTGCATGGGGGCATGAGTCCCAGAAGAAGAGAAAGAGATTAGGATGGAAAAAATATATTTCATGAAATGATGTCTGAAAACTCCCCAAATTTGGTGAAAGACATAACCCAATGGGTACAGGAAGCTCATCAAATGTCAAATAAATTAAACTCAAAGAAACCACACTCATGTACATCACAATTGAACTACTGAAAATCAAATATAAGGAGAAATCTTAAAAGCAGACCAAAAACCGACACATATTACACGGGGAGAAATGAAGATTTGGAGATTTCTCCTCAGTCACCAAGGAGAAGATTTGTCCTCAGCCACCAATCATACCATGAGAATGAAACCATTATGTTTAAAGTTCTGAAAGGAAATGACTGTCATCCCAGAATGTTCTACCCAGTGAAAGTATACTTTTGTCCCTCCAATTTATTTAAAAAATAAAATAAAATAAAAAGTTTACTTCTGGAACCAAGGCAAGATAAAGACATTCTAAAATGAAGTAAAACGGTGAATCAGTAATCTTGCTCTGAATGAAATGCTAATAGAAATGTTCAGGTGGCAGAAAACTGGTGAAAGATGAAAAGTTGGAATTTCGACAATGAAGGACTCAAAATGATAACTATGTGAAAAAATGTAATAGGCTATTTTTCTCTTCATGTTCTTTAAATTAGGTATAACTATTGAACACAAAATGTATTTTATTGTTTAATGAAGTTTTTAGTGTCTGTAGATACAGACATGCAACAACTACCACATAAGGAGGATGATAAAAGATCCAGTAGGTTGGTAAGCTGACAACATCTATTATGAAGTGAGAAAATATTTCTAGGTACACAGAGTAGTTAGTACCTAATATCACTACTACTATTAGTTAGTCCCTAATATCACTACTACAAAATTATACAAAAATATGTGGTCAAGATTTTTAAGATTTTCAATAAGCTGATTCTCACAATCCCATTTACAAAATGGTGCCCAAAACAATGACTCTCAAGTTTTAAGAAATAGCAGAAGAACTAAGGGAGCCAAAAAATTTTTGAAAAAGAGCAAAGTTGGACTACTCACACTACTGAATTTTAGGACTTGTTATAAAGTCACAGTAATCAAGACGGCTTGGGAGTGCGAAAGGGCAGATACATTGATCAATGGGGCGTTAACAGCAAATCCAATAAGTCATCCACACAAGTAAGGTCCCTTACTTTACTTGAATGAATCAAAGAAAAAAGGATAGCCTTTTCAAGAAAACATGCTGAAAAAAATTGGACACTGACAAGCAAACCAAACCAAAATAACAACAACAACAACAAAACAAAAATCAAAATCCTTTGACCTATATACCTCATGACTTATATAAAAATTAACCAAATAGATCATCAACCTAAACATAAGATATAAAACCATGAAATGCTTGGAAGAAAACAAGAGAAAAATCACTGTGATTACAGGTTCCAGAAGTGTTCTCAGATGCAAATTCAAAAGCACTACCTATTAACAGAACTTCGACAAATTAGATTTTAGCACATTTACAAACATTTGATTTGTGCTTATCATTGTTAAGAATGTGAAAAGTCAAACTGCAAACCAAGAGAAAATATTTTCAAGTTACATATCTAACAGAAGATATAAATCCAGATTACGTAGAGTTCTCAAAACAACATAAGAAAAAATTCAATTAAAAATGTGAAAATATTTTAACATACATTTCACCATAGAATATAAATGGATGAAAAATAAGTCCATGAAAATATGCTCAATTTTTTTAAGATTTTATTTATTTATTTGACAGACAGAGATCATAAGTAGGCAGGGAGGCAGGCAGAGAGAGTGAGAGAAGCTGTCTCCCTGCTGAGCAGACAGCCCTATGCGGGGCTCCATCCCAGCACCCTGAGATCATGACCTGAGCCAAAGGCAGAGGCTTTAACCCACTGAGACACCCAGGCACCCCAAAATATGCTCAACTTTATTAGCCATTAAAAAATACAAATTAAAATTGTACCCATCAATCACCAGATGGACATTGGGAAAGGTATGTGTTGTAATGTGCACTGGGTATTATGTAAGATTGGCAAATCACAACAGACTGGTATCCCTGAAACAAATAATACATTATATATCAGCTAATTGAATTCAAGTTAAAATTTTCTTTAAAAAATAAAATAAATAACATTTTAAAAATAAAAAATAAAAACCATAAAATTACACCCAAAAGAAAGATGAAAATTTAAAATAACAATATGAAGTACAGACAAGGATCTATAACAAATGGAATTCCACATATATTGCTTTGGGAATACAAAATGGTACATTCACTGTGGAAAATAATCACTTTGGCAAATTCATCATAAAATCTGTGCATATATATGACCTTGTAATCCCAGTGTTAGTTATTTACACTAGGGAAATGAAAACATGCTTTTACAAAACCATATACCCAAGAGCATAGCAGTATTACTTATCACTCCAGACTGGAAACAAACCAAATTTCCTTCAGTGGATTAATGGATAAACAAAATTTGGTACATTCATACAATGGAGTGATACTCAACAATAAAGAGGAACAAACTATTGATATATACAACAACATAGATGTGAGACTATAAGCCAGATTTAGAAGGTTACTTACTGTAGGTTTTCATTCTGAAAAAAAAAATCTCTAATGATGAAAAACAGATCAATGTTTTCCAGGGGTAAGGGTTGCAGGTAAAATTTGAAGACAAAAGACTCTGTGAAGCAAATTTTTTGTTTGAAAGAACTATTTTGTATCTGGATTGTATTGGTGGTTACCTGACTCTATATTTCCATTAAATTTCATAAAACTCAACAACAAAAGTGTGAATTTTCAGTATGTGAATTTAAAAAAAATTAAAATAAAATGTTAGTCATTAATACTAGATATCAGCTTTTACCCACTAATGTCATACCAGGGCCATTTCTCATACTCGATTATATTCCTGTGGGACTCTAACCTCGTTGGGTGGCCAAGCCGAGTAAAGAAGTTTTATATACACTGGCATCTCTACATATCAGAGAGTGGAGCCATTTTAAAAAAGCTCCCTTATAGGCTCGCATGCCTGAGTTTAGAGGAATAAAACTTGACTCTTAAGCATAACAGCATGGACATTTCCAATCTATTTCTAATCTGCTATAATCTAGAGCATGCCAGAATGCAACAGTTATTAACATGCTGTTGTTAAACTATTTAAAGCTTCTGTAACAATTGGCAAATACCATCTGCTCCTAATTCTGCAAGTGTCCATCACCTGTCACCTGGCTACTTCTCCAGATTATCCTTGCAATCCAGCAACTAAGAAGTTAACGTCTGACACAGTAAGGAAGCCCTAAAGACTGCTCCAGCAGAAAGGCTGTGTCTACTGTGGTCAGTGCCCAAGCCAAGCCAGGTGTTAATTACTTTCATAATGACTCCTGGCTCAGCCTCTGTCAGGTAAATCTTAAAGGTCCTAAAGCATGATAGATAGTTCTTTCTATATTGAGCAGTCTTTTCTACTGGACATGGTGCAGAATAATGTTAACAGATGAAACAAGTTGAGGTCATAATCTGCTATAATCCTGAAACACCATTCTCTCTGTGACAGTTCCGTTATGGTGGTGTCCTGAAAGGAGAGAAAGGTGCCCAGCAAATTCTGATTACTCCTCTGTCAAATTCAATACTATGCTGAGGATGACTGCCTTATTCTTTGTCCACACACCCATCAAGTATTCAGCTAATGCCTAATGAGTGAACTAGTTGAAAAATATTGAATAGAAATATCTGTACTTTTGAAAATACAAAAACATTGTAATAGAGACATTTATAAGTAGCAGAAACACACTGATCACTCAAAATATGCAGATACATAATATTTTATTATATATACTATATATTCTACAGAGAAATAAGTATCTTTGTCATGCTACTAATAAAAAATTATTCAGCACATTATTTTTAGTCTGTATCCTAAATCTGTTTTAGTGGAATAAAAGTTGTCATACAGGAGAATTTTACAAATATATTTTCATGTTCACCTGTGGTGTTTATATACAGAAAAATCTATTTGTTGTTTAGGATTTTTTTAAAATATTATTTATTTATTTGAAATAGATCACAAGTAGGCAGAGAGGCAGGCAGAGAGAGGGAGAAACAGACTCCCTGCTGAGCAGAGAGCCCAATTCGAGGCTTGATCTCAGGACCCTGAGATCATGACCTGAGCTGAAGGCAGAGGCTTAACCCACTGAGTCACCCAGGCGCCCCAATGTTTAGGATTTTTTTTAACAGCTTTGTATAATTGATACACAAAGAACTGCATATATTTAATATGTACAATTTGATGAATTGGGCATTTGCCAATACCCACAATACTATCATTAGAATCAAGGTAATAGACAGCCAGCATTTTCCAGAAGTTTTCTTGTGTCCTTTGCTGGTTTTTTTTTCAGGGGGGAGGACGGATTTCATCTTGTGTGTGTGGTAAGGATACTTAACATGGGGATCTACACTCTTAAATTTTAAACTGTACAATATTACATTGCTAACTGCAAGCACTATGTTGTACAGAAGACCTCTAGAATTTAGTCATCTAGTGTAACTGAAACTTTAAAACCATTAGGATTTTAAATGAATGCTCAAGTTATTTGTTACAAATTCAAAAATTTAATTTTCTTTGAGCCTGGATACTGTGCATGTAATATTCTCTTTATAAATCTAGTAAATTTTAACAGTTAATTTCAATAGTGTCCTTAGTTAATATTTATCAGTTCAAGTTAAATGAACTAAAGTCTCTTAATTAATTGATCCATTTATAACTAATTTACATTTCCTCCAACCTGACTTGCCAAGCAAAATCTGTCAATATTAAAAAAGAAAAAAAATCACATTAAGTCTCATAAATTAAATAAACTATAAAATTCGTTCTTCCATCATTCCAATATCATTTAAAATTTTAGTACAAATCTTACACACCTTTCAACTAAATGTCACAAACTTAAAATCAGTCAGAGTTTACACTGGAACAGTAAAGCTAATTTGTTAGACATTTTGTTAGGCCCATTTATTTCACCCATTTTAAATGCCAAATATATGCAAATTGTTCCCAGACTTAGGGTAGAATCATTAATGCCAAGATTTTTAAGATTTTATTAACTACATTTACTTCTAGTACTTTCCCTGGTTTGACATTCATTCACCCCCTAAGCAAAAGTTATTTCAAATAAATTGATGTCACCATCCTAACAATTGCGAGCTATCATCTTAATTTGGCTGACTGCATGTAATAGCCATATATATTCAGCAAAGTAATGAGGTTAAATAAAGGGTTTTTATCCAGAGATTCTTATGACCCATCACTGTTTGCCTTTATAGTTGCTATGAAATCATGGGATTTAATTTTAGATTCTTCAAGGGAGTTTGTTCTGCAACTCATCTTCTTGTTCAATTTTTGCCATAATCTGATTCTTTTATCTGACCTTTTAAAACAAAAATCTGTGACCTCCTAATCACGATGTTGAAAACTTCTTTCATCCATTCTCTAAACACACAGACAAATATGGTGCTGTCATAATGATTGACATATAAACCAAGAAATAGAATCGAGGGTCAAAAAATAAACCCATACATCTGTGGTCAAAATATTTTTAACAAAGATGCCAGACCATGCAATGGGAAGAGCAGTCTTTTCAACAAACTGTGTTAGAAAAATTAGGTAATCATATGTAAAAGAATGAAGGTGTATTCCCTACTTCACCTCATTTTTAAAAACTAGCTCAAATTAATCAATAGCATAAATGAAAACAGAGGCATAAATCTTTGTAACCTTGGATTATTCAATAGTTTCTTTTGTCATTACCAAAAGCACAAGCCATCAAAAGAAAAATAAATAAAGTACATTTCATCAAAATGTAAAACTTTTATGCTTCAAGGAATACTATCAAGAAAGTGAATAGACAACAAAATGGGTGATAATTATAACATTTGCAAATCATATACCTCATAAAGTACTTGAATCTAGAGTATTGAAAGAATACTTTACAACTCAATAATAAAAAGCAATTAACCCAATTAAAAAGTGGACAAAGAATTTGAATAGGATTCTTCTCAAAGAAGATATACAAATGTTTAGTAAATATATGAAAAGATGCTTGACATCATCAGGCATTAGGGAAATGCAAACTGAAACCACTATGAGATACCATCTTACACCTGCAGCACTGGCTTTAATCAAAATGACATACATTAAGTGTTGGTGAAGATATGGAGAAATTAGAACTCTCCACCATTGCTAGTAAGAATGTAAAATTGTGCAGCTACCTTGGTTTGACAGTTCCTCCAAAAGTTAAACATTAGGGTTACCATATGACCCAGTGACTCTATTCCTAAGTATATACCCAAGAGACTGGAAAATATATGTCCACACAGAAACATATACACATATGTTCTTAGCAAAATTACTCTTAAAAACAAAAAGGTAGACACAACCCAAATGTCCATTAACAGATGAATGAATAAAGCCAAATGGGGTAAATCCATGAAACACAATAATATTTGGCAATAAAAAGAAATGTTGATGCATGTTACAGCACAAGTGAACTTTGAAAACTTTATGCTAGTAGGAAAAAAAACATGCAAAAAGCCATATATTGTATTTATATTTATATAAGTTTATACGAAATGGCAAGAATAGGGGAATCCATGGAGACAGAAATTAGATTTTTGATTGCCAGAGATGTGGGGAGAAGGTGGGGTGTTACTCCTCATGGTTTACAGAGGGTCTTTTTTGGGTGATGGAATGTTCTGGATTTAGATAGTGGCGATGGTTATAAAACTTTGTGAATATAAGGGGAAAAAAAAAAACACCGAATTGTACACTTTGAAAGGGTGGATTGTATGACATGTGAATTATATATTTCCATGATAAAAGAAAAAAAAACCCATAAACTAGACTGAAGAAGTTTGAAGACAAAAGGATAAGAGAAGCCAACACTGCTTGAGCGGTTCAAGGTGACCAGGAGCAGAGCTATCCATGGCAAAAGGTAGCTATTACACTTGCTCTACTTTTTGGAAGCACTGAGCTTCAGCATCCTGGAAATGGAAATTTCTAGCTAAATATGTATTCCTCTGGCTGTCTGTACAAAGGAAACTTAGGTCCAAAGCAATTTTAAGTTCAGCAGACTACAGTTAACACTGAAATTTGACCATTTGGAAGCAAACTGCTGTGACTTTAAAAATACCTCTGTGGGAGTCATTTGTAATTACACCCAAACATATTGTCATCAAGCCAGAGAAGAACGATAGCACCTTATAACTTTAAGCTTAAGTTCAAGTTATACTATAAATATTAAAGTACTTTCATTTTTTCCTGTGCACTAGTGCAGGCTTTACTTATTTTTTGGCACTTCAATGACCTAAATTATAGTAACTATTTTGTTCCAGTTGTCAAAGATATGCATTTATGTCTATCTTCACTGAAATGTATCTAGACAATACAGTATTTCCACTAGTCACAATTTTAATTTTATTTTTG